>JAWLRI010000144.1:4279977-4308641 GCA_034781795.1 Crypturellus tataupa
TTGCAGGGGCAAAGTTACATGGATTTATGCGTGTAAGGGGAATCTTCAGAATAAATTGTTTATTTTTTTTTTCTTTTCTTTTTTTTTTTTCTCCTGTGAGAACTAGGAAACGCGGTTGCAGTGAAATGTATTCAGGGGAGGGATAGTTTGGGTCTGGACAGTGTGTCTTTCTCCTGCACTAAGAACAAAATACCTGTGATTCTTTTCACCTTTAATTCTCCGCAGTTCTACGGAGCTTTGCGTGAGGCACCAGGGCAGTAAGAATATTCCCCTTTGCTTTCAGAGTGGGAAAAATGACAAAAATTCACTTACGTTACAGTAAAGCAGAAACAAGAAACTGTGCTAGAGCGGTCATTTGAAATCTCTGGAGTATAAATCTTTGCTTTCCCCTCCCTTGGGTATAATTTCCAAGTTTGCGGGGAGGCTGCTTTTAATTATGACATTACATTAAAAAAAAAAAAAAAAAAGTTCTGTTGGAAGACATAATCTTGCTTTCAGAGCAGCTCCTCCGCAATGTCTAGCAGAAGTGACGAGAACGAGCTCTGTTCCCTAATTTATTTATTGAGGGAACGAGGCAGCTTAGAGAAAATCCACTGCCAGCCAGGCAATTAATTTCCAGTCATGCACTTTAGGATCCTGCAACCTAAACTTCCCTTTACTGGATTATACTGCGGTTCTCCCATGTTGACTTTGCCTGATTGCAATTACCACCGATCGCCCGTAATCACTTGCTATAAAACTTGCGCTCTCCTCTGCCGCCGGCAGAGGAATGCAGTTGAACTCCAGACCTCCTGCTGTCTGGGAAAGAAAAAAACCAGTAATAATAATGGGCAGAATATGAAAGGGAAGGGGATGGAGCATCCCTGCTATCGCGGCGGGACCACCTGGCGGCCGCTGCGGGAAGCGCCTCCTGCAGCAGCAGCAGCGGCAGCAGCAGCGGCAGCAGCAGAGGCAGCAGCAGAGGCTGCTGCCGCCGTGTTGTGGCCGTGACGCTGTGACCGTGGAAAGAGAAAAAAAAGATGGAAAAAAAAAAAAAAACACTCAACGTTTAACTGGAAATTTGTCTTTTCAGTAATGGTATTACAGCAAGGCCCATGGCGTGCGCAGAGTTTTACGACCCTCCTTCTCCGATGACTGTAAGGAGGAATGGGCTGATGTTGAAGGCTTTTCTTCCTGATGTTGTCGCTGGGCTGTGTCCTAATGCCGAAGGAATGTCTTAGATCCTCCCTTTATTATACTGCCTCACCTATGCAGTTTTCCTTTTCTATTTTTCACACTTTTTTTTTAACTGTACCCTTTGCTGCGCCTCTTCAAATAGTGTATTCAGATGAAAATTATGCTTATTAAACACACGGTTTAACAAAAAAATCCTTTTTTTTTGCATGTTTTAACAACAGTAAAATGTTTATAGCCTGTAGCACAATTAAGTTTATCTGTACTCTAATTTGCATTTTGTTACATTTTTCCCATAGGCAGCCTTGGTGACATTTGCTGTGCATGACAGGAGAAAGTTCAACGTTTCAGAAGGCAGCTGTGTCAGTTGACTAAAGAGTGAAAAAGGGAAGGAGTAGGGATCAGGAATACAAGGAATACTAGCTCTCTTGCAAGATTTGGATGCACAATATAATTTTCTTGCATTAGGCAGCCCAACTTTGCATGCAATTAAATGCTCAAGGACAGGCCTCGCAGCGTGAGCCTCAGAACTTCTTATGTCAAGATGTCTTCTGCGTGACCTTAACCTCTCTACTTCAGCATGAAGCTCACTTGCTCTCTTTGGCCCAAAGGCAGGATATTGCGCATCTCACCTGAAGATACAATGTTGTTGCTTTTCAACAACTTCCCATACACTCACTGGCAGAAACATGGACATGGAGGGCAGACACCCTCTGTGTGTGTGAATCTCTGTGAACAGCCCTTGAGCAGCTACCCTGAGGACGTCAGCAACGCCAGAGCAGCAGACAGATTGCAGACTAGTCTCTTTGATTGGTTGGTGGTTTTTTGTTTGTTTTTCATTTGTTTGTTTTTTATTTTGGTGGTTAGTCTCAAAATGCTGCTGAGTGCTGGAAAAGCATTGTCATCCGCTTATCCAACAAGGTTAGCCAGAAAGCTAGGTCAGGAGTTGGTTAGAAGTCCCATTTTTTGAGATGGACTGGAAAATTGCCATTGTAGTTTATGCAACAGTGAACTGTTGTAAAGGACAGGTGGACACACATGGACAGATCATCATATTTCAGAGAGATGATTTCTTATATTATCTAGACAGCATCAAAAGAAGAGCAAAGTAATCTCTGTGGCGGGGCAGTGGGCTCCAGTAATAAAGGGACAACACTTTCTGGAAAAGCAGTGCTGCTACAGGATGGAGTCTTGAATCCTCTGCTAGGAGATTTTTATGGAGACCCTTCTGGGAAAAGCCAGAGCATTCTGCAAACTGAGGTGCTCAGGAGGCAACAATGATTTTCCCACTGCAGGAACAGAAAGAATAAAACCAACCATTTGGTGGAACTCTTTGCAAATCCCATGAAAAAGTGTCTGGCACCAGTTCTTAGTGACTAACCCCTCAATCAGTGCGCTCTGGTTCGGCCTATGCCATGCCAACAGATGTAAGAAAGAAGCAAAGTTCAAGGATGGCACAGTGGCTCATAGGGATTCTTCTGCTCCTCTGCCCACCTGTAGCCAACAATTCCCCTCCACTTTTGGAACCAGTGTGTGCTATCCCTCATATGCCTCCAGCTAAAGGAACATCATTAGGCAAGAACACTCAAAGAGCTGTTCTGAACAGTTGCTACTGGGTGGCCAGATCATCTTGAACAAGCTTGAGACATTTAGTCATGCCTTCAGAGCAGCTTGCATCTATCTCAAGCTTGGTGCAAGGGCAGGCAAAGCTTTTAACTTGTTTCTTTTCTGGGAACATATTATTGGGCACAACTTACTAGGTATTCATTGGCAACAACCTCCAATTCATGAAACGTGAGTCTCCAAGTAATCATATTCTTTAACAACATAGAATATTCCCACTCCTAATATCTTGACACTCTGAGAACCGCAGAGAGAGAGTGGGAATAAGTATCCCGGTGAGGAAGTCACTGATTCATGACTTGCTAGAGTATGCGGCACCTCACCTTGCCCACCCCTACCAAGCAAAGGGCAAGATGTTGCACCTGAGAAAACTTTGGAGAAAAAACACCTACTCCAGACCTTTCTTTGCGCTTACTCCTCCACTCTCCTCCAAAATCTGTTTGGAAAAGTAACAGCAGAACCATCATTCCTCCACAACATATAATCAGAAGTTTTTCTAACAGCAGGAACAAACTTTGAAACATGTGCCAGGCTTTGGTCTTTCCATTCTGGTACTGAAGGTGAGAGAAGACCCAGAAAGTGCTGAACACTCTCTTCTCCTTTATCTGAACTTTGACTGTTACCTCTGATGCCAGAGAAGCTGTTCATTTGTCAGGCTCAGTGTCCTACAAGGGTGCTATTTCTCTTTTCAGGGCAGGGATGAGATTAGACTGTATTCAGTGGTGCCCACTGATAGGGTGAGAGGTAATGGGCACAAACTGAAACACAAGAAGTTCTGTTTGAACTTGAGGAAAAACTTTCTGACTTCGAGGGTGACAGAGCACCAGAATAGGTTGCCCAGAGAGGATGTGAAATTCACATCCTTGGAGATATTCAAAAGACATCTGGACACAATCCCGTGCAATGTGATCTGGGTGACCCTGCATGATCAGGGGTGTTGAACTAACTAGATGATCTCCAGAGGTCGCTTCCAACCTCAACCGTTCTGTGACTCTGCGTGATCCTGTGAACCCATCCCTGATGCTCTGAGGCCAAGAGTACCAAGGCTAACAGTAGTTTCAGAGTTTATTAGTGGTTCCAGAGTTTATTACCTGTCATGTAGATGACAGGTTATGGAATAGTTTTTATTCTACATGTAGTACTTCAGATATCACATATGAATGTAACCTATCATCATCAAGCCAGTGCAATGCAATCTACAAGCATTTTCTAAAATCTCTTCAAAATCCTCTGTATGAAATAAATAACTGGGTGTCTTCAGTAAGTGTTCTAAAATTTTCCTTTTGTTTTATTTTTAGACAATTTAAAACAGGAATTTTTAACACACAGTGACTATGAGAATTGGTAATTGCTTTGAGAATGGCAATAAAAAGACAAATAATGCCATATAGAATGGGACACTTATGCTGAGTCTAAATTAATGTTAATCCTAGGGAGATCCTTCAGAAGCCCTTTGGGCTTCTTAAATCTACCTTTTTAATTCTTTTGCCTTTCTCAAAATTGAAGAAACGTCCCAACAAAATACTGGATTGGTAAAGTGACGTTCTCATCTGAGATTTGTCACGATGCAAGGGCCAGAATTTTGGATGTTTGTTATTGTTTTGCTTGCATTGAATTAAAAGCATATAAAAGCCAGAAAGAGCGTAAGCAATTTGATCAAATACTGTTTTAGGATAGTTTAGGTTTCTCAGGATGTGTCAATGTCTATTCAAATCTGGTAAGCAACAATGTTAGAGGAAATATATTCTTATTACAAAGAATACTGTCTCCAGACTTAAAAAACAAATAGTTGTGCGACATTCATCTCGGCTATATAAGCTGAATAGCAAAGCAATTTCATTCAGTTTTCTTGAAAGTTTAATTTATACACTGAGCAAGAATTTCTGAAAGACAAGATTACTTCATAAAATCACTCTTTTCTCAGTTCTGTACAAATATGCTTAGCTATTCCACAGAGGGCATATTCTGTTCAGGAAAAAAAAAAAAAAAAAGCAGAACACGGATCAAGATAACAGAAGAGGACTAAGCTTTAGGAAATGCATTCTTGGCTAAATTCATCCTTGGAGTGAGCTGGCGTGACTCGAATATCACAAATAAAAACCTTTTCTATTTTATTTGACTTACTCTTTCATTCTTAATGGGAGGAATTGAGAAAATTTGGCAATAGACGTGCATATACTTACTCCAGTGGTGAATTATTATAATTCACTTTTCAACTCTTTTTCATGAAAGCATATAGAAAAAAAATGGTGACAATGCCTTCCTTTTTATTAAGTATCTGTTCCCTGCAGTGTCCCTGCTCGCCCAAACTGGGGGTGGTGACAGAATGTACCCCTTTCCTGCAGGCCCCGGCGCGCTCCAGAGGGAGCAGTTGCCTCCACGTGCTGCCCTAGCGTATAGTAGGACAAGGACAAGGTGTTTACTTTAAGCCAGGATCTGGGAAATGCTCCCATCTCCCACAGTTCAGATGCCGTCAATGAGTAATTTGTCTCCCACACAAACAGTCCTCCTGACTGCAGGGAGGTTGTTTAAATTGTTAGGTGTTATGTAGTGCGAGGCAGTAGACCATAGCTTGGTATTTAAGTATTCAAGGCTGGAGTCAATCAGCTTACTAAAGCATCTCCCAGACTATGGCACAACATCTGCCATTCAGGTAGGAGCACATGCAGTGAAGTAGTTCATTCTTCTTCTGCCATTTCAGTTCTGAGCAAGGATTAGGAATGCGTAGGATTCTTCAAGCAACATATGACAGACTATATCTTCAGGAAATTTCAATGAGGTTTAGCAAATACATGACAACAAAATGAGCCCTAAACTTTATTTTCTGCCTTCACTCAATATAACTTGAAGTGACACAGATATGTATATATATATTTATATATAATGTCTGTTGAACCACATGCCTTGGGCAGGCAACAGGTTCTGTTCCCTTACTGTACAACTCCACTAGTAATGATTTGCAGGTATTCTGCATTCAGTAGGGGACTCTTCATGAAAAAAAGTCAGATTGGAATGGAGACCAGCAAACAATGCTGAGACGTTCAGGGTAAGACTCATACTGGGGTATAAGCAGACAAAAATTAGCATAGAAAATTCACCTAGGTAGACAGTTTCCCACGATTCCATTCAGCTGTGGAGAAGGTGCTTTAAAAATGCTTTAAAGATGATTCATCTTTGCATCAGAGGCTTATATATACATATATGTATATATATGTATATATAAGATTGAGAAGTGAAAGCGATTGTCTGTGGTTCTTTCTTGCTTTGGGGTACATGTGTATTTAGACATCTTTCTGCCATACATGCTGCCCTCTGTAGGTTTACAAATGACTCATAGTTTTGAACAATGTAGTAAACACAGCCTCCACTTGCCCCTGGAGCGCTCTGATGCCGCTTTGACAAGTGCACTGTGGTCTAAGGTTCTGACATAGTAAGCCTGTGCTCCATCTTCTCGTATGCAGGAACATGCCCTGAGCAGCTGCACAGGGTCAGAACTTTATGTATACATATATATCAGAAAATGCACTTTGTGATAGTGGCCAGTAGCAGATGTTTTGGGGAAGATCAAGAACAATAGGGCATGTATATTTAATATTTCTCCTGAATACACCTCTAGCCTCTAACGATCAGCATCTCACAATGTAGTTGTGGTGGAAAAGTCCCTCACTTCAGATTAGAATTGAATCACGTTACCTGTCTTGGGTCAGTGGCTGTCCATTAGCTCCTTAGTCTTCAGAGCATTGCTGTTCAGTAACTATTTCTGTTTATAAATCCTGCAACTACTTAATCTTTTTGAAAGAAAACAAAAACAAAAACAGTTCATGCAACTTGAGTGTTATCTGAGGGGAAGAAGTAACAAGCACTATTCTTACCACCTGAAGTGAACAAAATGCACTTATTATACAGAGCCAAATTTCCCTTTCACAACTACAAATATTATAAATAATGAGGGATGATAAAAATGGGAGCCTGTCTCACCTGTGGGCTGCAAGCTTAGAAAATTGAGTCTACGGGTACAAATCCATGCTTGCCAACAACATAGTAATGTGTGTATGTACATGGTCAAGAAAAAGACAAATCACAGAATCACAGAATGGCTGAGATTGGGAGGGACCTCCAGAGATCACCTAGTCCAATACTCCTGCTCCAGCAGGGACACCTAGAGTACGTGGCAAAGGGTGGCATCCAGGCGGGTTTGGATGATCTTCAGAGAAGAAGACTTCACAGCCTCCTCGGGCAGCCTGTTCCAGGGCTCTGTTGCCCTCACAGTAAAGATATTCTTCCTCACATGAAGATGGAACTTCCTCTGTATTAATTTGCACCCCTTGTCCTATTACTGGATGCCACTGAGAAGAGTTTGGCCCCATCCTCCCTGCATTCACCGCTCAGGTACTTATACATATTGATCAGATCTTCTCGCAGCCTTCTCCAGGCTAAACAGGCCCAGCTCGCTTAGTATTTTCTCATACAATAGATCTGCCAGTCCCTTAATCATCTTTGTGGCTCTACGCTAGACCCTCTCTTGAAGTTCCACATTCTTCTTGTCCTGGGGAGCCCAGAACTGCACTGAATACTCCAGGGGCAGCCTCACCAGAATGAGGAGAGGGACAGGATCTCCTCTCTCAACCTGCTGGCAATGCTCCTCCTGATGCAGCCAGGATCTCATTGGCCTTCTTGGCCACGAGGGCACATTGCTGACTCATGGTTAACCTGTTGTCAACCAGGACTCCCAAATCCCTCTCTACGGAGCTGCTTTCGAGCAGGTCAGCCCCTAATCTGTACTGGTGCTTGGGGTTATTCCTCCCCGGGTGCAAGACCCTGCACTTGTGTTCCTCTCTGCCCAACTCTCCATCCCGTCTAGGTCTCTCTGAATGGCAGCACAGCCCTCAGGGGTATCAGCCACACCTCCCAGTTTGGTGTCATCTGCAAACTTGCTCAGAGTGCACTCTGTCCCCTCATCCAGGTCACTGATGAACAAGTTGAACAGCACTGGGCCCAGTACTGACCCTTGCAGGACAACACTGGCCACAGACCTCCAACCTCTCAGCCCCATTTATCATGACCCTCTGGGCTTGGCCGTCGAATCAGTTCTCAATCCACCTCACTGTCCACTTATCTAACCCACACTTCCTGAGGTTCCCCATGAGGATGTTATCATATGGACTATCATCACATGGACTATCTCCTAATGGGTCCTTACCAAATCAGCAGTAATTTGCAGACATGCCATTGAGTAAGATTAGTTTGATGCATTCTGCTGTGCTGCCAGAAGTGTTACATCTCATCTGTTGTTCTGGCAAGACTAGAAATACTAAGCTACTGGTACATTAATTCCTTGCATTAACTCCAGTTCAGATGTGTTACCCAGCAGACAGGGTGTCAATAGCGTGCCATATCATCATCAACCACAGAAACAGACTTCAGGACAGGGAACAGTCATCTGTAAGTACTCGGGCTACTTCTCTCGGTGATTAACCCCACACTGCTGCTCATTTCATGGTCAGTTTGCCCAGCTACGGGAGGGATACATGTCCATATCAATGGTTACAAGAAATACCCTGGGGCTCTGATCTGACTCAGAGAAACTGTTGTGTTTGCTAGCCCCGAGTATTCAGCCTCTAAGCGTGGTGACCTGAGTCTAGCGCTGCATTTATTATGCATCGCTATTGCTATAGGCAGAGGCAGAAGAGGCTGCCAATGATGGGCTGTGCACTGCATGCCTGCAGAGAAATCTGCTGCCTTCCATGAGACACCAGGCACTTCTAGCTGCTTTGGAGCTGCTCAGCGTTGAGCCAGTCACTGAGGACGCCCACTGCAACACGTGCGCGCTTCGCTGTCACTGCCTCCCTGCTGAATTTAGCAAGGCTACATACTTCTCACAGGGAAAAGAGAAGGTCTTTTTGACTCACACCTTTTTTGAGTGGGAATAACTTACACCCAAGAAAAGAAATCCCATTAGACTTTATGGTTATGCCTCCCAACATGCTATGCAGTTATGCAGTCTTTCTGGTCCCCAAAGGACTCAATTCATTGCATTCAAATTCCATGATTCAGTTTTAGAAATAGAGAAAGGAAGAGCAAGGCTACTCAAGCCAAATGGGATGCCTAAGGGAAACCTGAGAGCCAAATCCTGACCTTGTCTCAAATTAGCACTCTAACTAATAGATTGACATGTACCTTACTCATTTTTACCAGCTTCCACTCACGTGCTGGTCTCATGCCTCTCTCCTAACCATTGAGCACCTGCAAATTTTAGAAATTACAGCATCAAAATAAACAGCATCTCGTTAGTTTTTTTCATTGCAATATTTAGAAACAAGACACACAAGAAGCTCAAGCATCTCCCCAGGCCTAGGCCTGACCTGTAACCTTCTGGGCAACAGCAAGGATGGGTCATGTACATGCGTATACTCATATGCATGCACATGTGTTTTCCAATCAATTGTTCTACCTCTAGGGATGAGATTTTTTTATTTTCCTAAGATGAAAACCAGTATAAAAATGACATTTAGCAACCAAATGTTGAATGCATTTTTTATTTTAAACATTAAGATTAAATTACAAAAGCTTCTGGAGCAAGGAAAAGATACCAAGGAGAAAAGAGCTGAAGACTGAGATTGCATTTTCTCACTCATTGTGATAGCAAAACACATTGGCAACAGCAGGGCGTCTTATAGAAAAGTTTCAGATGGACAGTACAAAGATCTTCCTGCCAATATTGCCATTGAAACAACTTGCTGCCATAAAGCACATCTCTTTTCTGATGACCCTTCTTTGCGCTGGCTGATTGGTTTTCACTCTGGGAAACAAGTGATAATTATTTCAGAATTATTGTAATTCTTTACTGTTGAGCTCTGCTAATATAACATAATCTTTTTGGGAAAGTGTCCAAAAATGAGTTACTTTATCCTAATAAAAATGTCTGCTGCTTTTGTCAAAAGTTTTATTTGCACAAATATGTTCCTAATCTATATTAAAGATAATTTCATGCAATATATCTCTAATTTTTGGAATAAATACTGAGAATCATCAGAGAAAATTCCTGTGGAATGCAAAAAAAAAGAAAAAAAAAGCAACAAACAAACATGTATTATTTTTTCTTAAGGGCAAGATTCCACCACCTTTATTTACATAAGTAGCTTCTTGCTCCCTATGTTACTTCGCTGCAAGCTAGAAGCTCCAGCAGGGAAAATCAGCATAGCCCCATCAGGATTTAGTGCATTAACTTCTGCTAATGAAAACTGGGCTGTGCACTTTTGTTTGCGGAGTAATGTACTATCTATAATCAGTAAAGGTGCTCAAACAGAGCCCTACATTTAATAATTTGGCACTTCTGTTGCAACTGGTGTTGCTCATAGTAACCTATCAGATGACAAGAGTGGGGCTCTTCTGTAAAATATAGCTTAAGCCTACATTTATATGACTGTACATCTGAAGTATAAAAACCACGATATGTAGTACACTTGAACAGTTAAAAAATATAACTTATTTTATTTGTAAACTATCAATGCAAGATACTCATCAGCAAAGAAGCCATGTTCAATGTCTTCCGACCTTTTATAAAGATCTGTTGCTGTAAGTAAGTAATATAACCATCTTTGAAACATCTGAGGTTACATGTAGAAACAATCAAGGCAATATTATTTGTACATATTATTAAACATGCAAAACTTCCTGAAGAATATTGCCCAAATGTAGAAAGTCGTCTGGATCTCAAATTTTCCTTGGTAGCATCTGCTTTGTAAGTATGGCTCACATGTGGCTTTAGAGTCCTTCAGTTTATTTTGGAGAATTGGCACCTTTAATAACAGGCTCCCTATTTAAGTATGTGGCCCAGTAGACTAAGTTAAATGTTCCAAACAGCACTGGAAAAATTATCCGGGACATTTTGTCAATCTTACTGATGCTGTTATAAGTCTTTTTGCTTTCAGCAGGCTTTTCTTCTGCAGATTTCACTGGAGCAGTGACAGTGTTTGAGATGACAGACGGAGCTGAGTCCTTTGGTATGTTTGGTGTGGGGGTCATCTTTCCAGTGGTATAAATGTTAGCTGATTTATTTCCCAGTAATTGACGCTCTTTCTTCTGCCGTGTAAATAACAAAACGTTAGAAGGTACCGAAAGCGGAAATATGTTCTCAAAATAATAAACCAAAATCCACACATGCTAATCAATCATGCTAACAAATGTCTGCTGGCTGTTCTAACTTCAACTCCCAAACAGCTGTTTTTGCCTTGATATTATAGCCCTTACTGAGGTTAAACGTTCCTTGATGTCCGCAAACACTAAAGGACTGCCAGGACCAGATCTCACTCGGTGTGTGAATTTGCAGGTTCTTTTGTCAGGGCAATGTCCACCGTTACAGCCTTGGAGGCAGCTGCCAAGGCCCTGACACCAACCTCCTAAAAAAGACTTCTCCTCTTTGTATCGTTATTTTGCAATTCCTTTATCACCTACATGTTTACACCCACATGTTTATGACCTACAAGTTTAGGACGTGAGGTACTAGGCAAAGTTTAGGACAAAAATTGTTTAGAACATCATCTGATGTCAGTCAGATTCCAAAAGTTAAATTTCAGCTTGAAATGCAGCTTGAAATTCATGTCTTCAAAGCAGGACCTTTTTTTTTTATTATTATTATTATTATTATTTTACTGGGGGCAAATTGTGCCGGTACCCTGACTCCTCAGAGGGCTCAGTGTGAGCTTTGTCATGCATTTTTGGAGAGCACAAGCAGAGTGAGACATCCTTCACAGTGTACGTTCACTGTCTATCAGAATTTTGGCTGTTAAAATCCCAAGTCATGTGTATTTAATGCATTGTAACTTTTCCCAAATTACCCCATACAGATGGTGGAAGAAGGAATATTTCCTTGCATTTTTTTCTCTATTTGTATAGATGAGAGTATGGAACAATATAATTAAATATCTTTTAATGGAGAAGCTGAAAATTGTCTATTCAATTACTTGAAACATGCTTGGTAATTGCTTTTTATTCTAGGTACTTTAAAAATGTAATGTAAGTACCTTGATTTTAGCTGCTTCAAGAGCTTTTTTGCCATCCCATGCCCAACTTCTCTTGGTGAAATAGTTGACCGTTGCAAACTCAATCAATGCAGAAAATACAAACGCATAGCAGACAGCTATAAACCAGTCCATGGCAGTAGCATAGGCCACTTTCGGCAAAGAGTTACGGGCACTGATACTTAAGGTGGTCATGGTGAGGACTGTCGTTACTCCTGCAAAGGGGAAAAAAGATAAAAGATTAGCTTGGTAGTCTTTATGAGGTTCCTAAAACTTTAAAAATGGGCCCTTATTCAGTGTGATACCTAAGAAGGCCACAGAAACTCAGTATGTCCAAATTACGGTCTGAAAGAGTAAGACACATTTTTAACTATGAGAAAATAAAAGCATCTGCACCCAGATATTTACTTCTGAGGCATTCTAGCTATCTCTAGCTTTAGAGTATTTGACTATATATTTTTAAAAACAATGTAAACCCGCCTGTTTGTTAGATAAGCCAAAATCTTACTGATATATTAACCTTGTACTTTTATATTTCATATAGAGAGAGTGCCACTTTTAAAGTAGGGCATTAAAGACTCAGTGATCAGTCTGTTTAGCAGTAACTTTTAATGATGTGGGATTGTAGTTTTTGTTTTCCCACTTGTTTTTCATTTCCTCCTCAGTAGCTGCTTCTTTCACAGAACTCAGTACACGACAGAGATGCCACTGATTTCGTCAGTGAAAGGATGCCCCCTGTAGGACAAAACTCAGCTCTCGGTAACACCTTTGTAAACCCAGAGTCAGTATCACCCAGCAAAACTCCCAATGCAGATCACTGCATTTATTTTTAATCAATGTTCCCAACTGATTTCAGGAGGATTCTGTAGGTGAATGACTCTTAAAAGATTCAAATGAAGTTTTATACATAAAAATCTTCTCACTCCCCTGATTTCTCAGCTAGGGGATCCCATGTATTTCATCAAAGTTCAGTCAAGATTGTGCTTAATTTTTGCAATCTTCCAGCATTAAATCAAGTAATTCAGAGATCCCAAAGGATTTTTGCATGGCAGCTTCTGTAATAAATATGTATTTTGTAAATGTAAAATAATATTAATTTGTTTGATGGTAATAGAGATAATTGCTTCTAATTAACCTCTACATGGTTTTCCCACACAAACATCTCGAAACAAAATGTTCTGAAGTGAAACCTGTTTTAAATGCTTACACTAGAGTATGCATGAACTCTAATATCACATATGTTCGTTTGTTCTAAACGATTTACTATTTTATCTGAGTGGAAAAATACCTACCCCTCAAATCATTGATTTGATATTTCTGTCTTCCATCCTCTAACCTTCATATAATTGATTTGCAGTTATTCAAAAAAAGGGCAATTTCTGTCATAATTCTACCAAAAAGACCTGAGAGTATTTTAAAAATATTTTGATTGGAAAATAGAAGTGAATAAGGGAATATCTAAATCAAACAGAAATAAGTGGTTCAGTTAGTTACAAAAAATGACTTCCACAAACAAGACCCATTCTTTCCTGTATACTGCAAGAAAATTGAGATACTCACCAAAGACAGTTCTGGCAGGGACAGACTCTCTGTTTAGCCAAAATGACACTTGTGATAAGATCACAGTCATAATGCAAGGAAGGTATGTCTGGATGACAAAATAACCAATTTTTCTTTTCAGATGAAAATGTGCTGTCATAATAGTATATTCACCTAGAAGGAGGAAAATGCACATGTAGGAAAAAGCAATGGAAGTTTATGGATTTGGGGATTCAAGCAGCTCCAGCCCCTTTCTGAGGATGCCATTCAGCCATTCCTGGTTGTGTGTGTGAGGTATGTCTGAATTTCTGCATTGTGGAAAACCAGGGGCTTGAGACACAGGTGCTGCTGGATCCTGCTAGCCCTTCACATCCAATCCTCAAGCTGCTTAAAAGCTGAAGAAAATGAATACCCTATGGCACTACAAGGTGCAATCCTTTTATGTACCTGGAATGCCTTGATGCTCACAACCTTAAAAATCTGGATTGGTGACAGTGCCTCAGTCCTGCCAGTTTTTGACTCAGTCCTACAAAGAGTCTAATCAGAATAACGATTAAGGCCATGTACTCTTAGAATGCAGATTTAGTAGCAGGACTTAACCTGATTAGGGCAACTGTTAAGGGCAACTTGTGAGTTTTCAAGAATGACAAGAGGCCCAGACACTCTCTCTGCACCAAATTTATGACAACTGCTTATTCCAGTGTTGATGCTGTGAAAACGCACTTTATACACTGATCATGGGAGATCTTGTTAATCTGAGCATCCAAATTAATCAAACTACTCCTTCAGGGAAAAAAAAAAAAAAAAAAAAAACAAATTTGTGTATCCAGTTTTCCTAGAATTTGGTATGTCCTAGCTCTGAACGGAATCTAGCTCTATTTCTGAACAGACACTGTGCTAGAGTTTTTTTGCCTGTGCAATTAGAGCTTTATATTGCCTGTGTGGAGAATTCACTGAAAGCTCCAACAGCAGTGCTATATTTCTTACCTTTTTTTATTTGCCAAAGTCAAAGCATTGCCTTGATCTGTTTTTTTGTGAGGTCCTCCAAATTTCAAACCAAAAAAAAATTCCCTCCCCCCGCAAAAAATCCCAAAAGAGATAGACCAGCTGTCACCTAAAAGAACAAACAAACAAAACAACAACAACAACAAACTAGTACATTCAGAGTGCTATTGTAAACCCATAGTGTTGTCAACTGAGACCTTTTGATTGGAGGTAATTGTCCTGTAAAGCACAAATATTGGTCTCTAAAAAGAGGCTATTCTTAGCCTAGGAAGAATAAAACCAAAAGAAAATATATGAATAAAAAACAACCCCCCTCCAACCTCCACAGATCTTCACTCATTTTGGTATCAAATTAATTTGAAAGCATGCATTATTCAGCCGGATACTGAATGAATCACAGTAATGTTTGTTCTGAAATATATGTTGTCCTCTAAGAATAAAACAAATATAATTATCTTTTTGACTTACAAATTATGCAGATGTAGGAGATTCTGGGGAAGGTAGCTCATATTTTCTAAAGAATGAGCTGAATACAGACCTTAGCTACTTGAGCTAAAGGATTAGCTGCAGTATCGGTTGCAAGAATGCTCTGTTATCCTCTATACAACAGGCACTAAAGGGAGATACATAACAGGCTGATTCTGCACTGAGCGAACAGCCTGAGTTGAGCTGCAGCCAGAACTGCTAAGCAGTTAGATTTGGCAGATTATTTCTAAGTGACAATATGGCTAATTAGCTGAGGACAGGTCTACAGGAAAAGGGCTTTTGCATGTATAGCTGTGCTCCTATGTTTTACCAGAAGAGCTCTCATCTTCTGAATGAAGTTAAGGGACTTCGATCCTGAAGATTTTAGACACAAAGGCTTGAATAGCGCAGAATTTCCTTGCTTGACAGCCTGCCTCATTCTTAATGACTTTCTTCTGGAGTCTGATTTTCTTGTGAAATGGCTCCCTGAAGATGGATGGGGAGATGGACAGGGAATGGTGTGAAACTGAGAAGAGCCCTGTAAAGTGATGTCTAATTCCCTGCAATCCAGTGTAATTTTGAACCAGGGATGCTGAACATGCTGTGGTCTCAGGAGGAACCTCACTTGCTTTTTATTTATGAGCATTCAGATTGTGGATTAACAATAAAATATGCCAGCAACAGCAGGGTCTATGTGCCTGTGATCTGTTTCTGAGTGGCTACTGCACTGGGATGTGTTTTGAGTCATGGTTCCCCCCATGATCACTTACGAGTGATGCTCTGCATTATTGATTTTGATAGTATGCTTTGGGAGCTGGAATAAAATATTCTCATATGAACCATGCAACTTCATTTGAGTAACAAGATCCCAGTTTCCATAAAGTATGTATTAATGTATTGTCATCAATGTATTAACCTATTGATGTATGAATGACTATATTTTGATGGTCTTCCATGGTTGGTTGGTTCTTACTTCATCATTTCCTTTAACCTATCATCGGGGCTCCTGTTGCCACAGAAAAAAATATCACTTTTCTTTTGTATTTGCTCTCCTTCCAACACTCATCTTCTCCTTTTTCACATGCTGCTTTTTAAAAAAAAAAAATCCTACAATAGGAATGCTTCTGTCAGCAGACATACTACTTGCAAAATTCCTGTAGACATAGCTTGTATTTTAATGTCCTGGGACCACTGCTTAAAATAAGTCTAAAAGTTGCAAAGGTTGGCTTTTGATTTATGATCAATGAAATCCTAGTTCTAGTGGAGAGGCAAAGCTCCCTTTTACTTCTGTAATGCCGCAACTTATCCTTAGAGCATAAGCTCTAAGTTCTTGAGCAGGAGCTAATTTTTATTATAGGTTTATGCAGCACTTAAAACAAAAGCCTGTTCCTGATGGAGTCCACTAATCACTCTAAAAACAATTCCAATATAAATTTGGCAGTAATTAAAACCTATAGAATGGGAGCAGCTGCATTTTTTCTCCATTCAGTTGTTAGAATTTGGGGGTCTTAAAAATTAAGCTAATACAGGAAGAGCTGTGCTGCTGTCAGTACTACTTTGTTGATGCTTTAGAAGCTGCAACAATATTTTTAGGCATCTAGATGATGGGGTTCTGGGGATCACACTTAAAAATTTTCAGGATCCTTACAAGCATTTTTCCACTGTCATTATGCCGAGCTCCAATGGAGTATTTTAACAAGGATGGATCAGACCCTTGGCGTGTTTTTTTTTCTATGTGTTAGGGATGTCAACAACTGACATGTCCTAGCAGAAGCCTAAAGTTAGGTCTGTAGCACTGCAGTCCTTGCCCATGTCCTTCTATTGCTGTGCAATAAAGACACACCTCAAGAAAAAGTCAGCATTATTTGGCGCAAAACGAAGGGTCGAATATTTTTTTAGTTAATCAGGCTTTGGAAATTGTGGAGTTTAGGCTTCAGCTGGCAGAAGGGAGGAGGGTGGATTTTTGTTGTGTTTCCTGGCACTACAGGTGCTGATTTGGCAATCAGAGATTCTGCGGTGCTCTTTGTGGGGCAACCCTCTGCGGAAACCAGCAAGATCCAGCAGGACCCACATCCATCTCTGAGCGTTCTCAGCACTCTAGCACCAAGACCTGGCAGATGTTGGGACTGTTTGAAGCAGTGCGAGTAGACAAATATCTTCTCTTTTCAGGGAGTGACGCTTAGGGACCTTAGCGCACTCACACACACACACAATCTGCACACGTCAGAGCTGCTTTCTGTGGCATGACCAGCACATTCCTAATTTCAGGACTGGTTGGTGCAGGGGGATTCCCAGCATATCTTTTCTGAGAAGACAGCTAAGACTAGGGCTTGGGTACAAAATCTGCAAAATGCAAAGGGATTGGTGAAGGTCCAGCAACCAGCATTTAAAAAAAAAATTAGAAAAAAGAGCACAAATACCCCATGACATATGTAAACATTTTGCCTACACAACTGCAGGATGTGTAATTTGACTTGTGTATCACAAAAACCACAAAAGATCTAAACAGTTGGATTCGTACAGTAGCTATTTGTTTCTTCATTTTCACATAGAACAATTCAGTAGAAGGAAGAAACATCTTAGACAGCCGTTCACAAGTAACCCTGATTACCAGCCTACTGTGAGCTTGATGAAGTCCAGAAAATCCATCGCTGACTGATGCTTTCCCTGTGTAAAATCGGATTTTTGTATTTTGCTAATCCCCAGTTACAATCTGTGTCCTGCTCTTTGTGATCCACCCTGCAATCAGAATCCAGCCAGCCCAGATGTAACATGGGACATTATTATAAAATCTGAACGTTGGAAAACAAACATATATTAGCCTAAATCTTAGAATACAGGAGTGAGGTGATTGCTGAGCACAAACTTTGGGATTTCTCCGAAGAGTCCGCTGTTTCCTTGGGCTGAGAAGCACAAGAAGCCTTCACGGGCAGAGCTGCAAATTGGAATTGAGCCGGAGCTGACACACTGGAGTACTCACTGCCACGGCTGGGTTGGTTTCTTGCTCTGAGGAGCAGGACGAATTTGTAGGAGATGTCCCAGTACATCCTTTGGCTCTTTTTCTTGGCGATGATGAAGGCGAGAGGGGAGCTGCCATTCATCGCAGAAAACAACGCGGCTATGATGGTAAACTGGTAAGGATGAAAGTGTCTTTGCTCTTTAATGGGACACAGACTGCGGGTCCTTTTCCTATTCAGGGGACTGCTCTGACTTTAGATTTTGTGTTCTTCTCTTGACTTTAGATATCTTTGCTTTAGTAAGTGTTTTATGGCTCCTCAAATGGGCAGAGGGAAGGGATGAAGTTTTATCGGGAGGAGCTGATGGTTTGGTTTTGCCGATCTCCTGTGCATTCCCTTGTTTTGCCTAGCAGGAAGCGCAGTTGTGTCCCTCTTCATGGACATGTTTGGACAGTTTGAGCAGAAAGCCGAGCGCACGTTTATGTTTCAGTCCTACTAACTTTGTGTGGGGGTGTGCACGTGGCTGTTTTTACATCTCCTAAAGATCCCAAGGTGGTAGCAATAGGTTCCTCATTTCATCTCTACTTTCCCTATACAATCCTGATTTAATCTCAAAGGCTGTGATTTTTAAGGAGGAACAGAGGCTCTCATGGGGAAGACTCCGGAGTGTTTTGCCAGGACTAATTTTTATGGATAGCACTGCTCTAATCTGGAAGCTGCCCTCTTTCTCCTCCCCGCACCTTGTGCAAGGAGCAGCGCTGGGAATCTCTCTGTGCTTTAAGGCAGGCTATTTTGTTTCCCGGCTGAGAAGCCCATCCACTCTACGTTGCTAATGCTCTCAAGACAAGTGTATTATGTAACCTGGTTAAGCCTCTGCGCTGCAGAGCCCATATGACCCTGTGCCCAGGCTGGAGCCCTCGCGGCAGCTCGGCGGAGTCCCCCGCCAATGCGCGCCGAGGGCCGCCCTTGCGTGGGAGCCTTAAGAAGCGGCAGGGAGGGCTCACGTGGGCGGCTGGGCTGGGATTAAAGCTTCTTTGCCTCCCTAATGCTGCTACATCTGGCGCCTCCATTTCCAGTTAGGGGAGGAAACGGGAATCCTCGGGGTTGGCACCTCCTCTCCAGCCACGGGGTCCCCCAGACACGCTGCAGAACCACGCAACAGATGCCACCCGCCCTCCCCCCGGGCGCTTTCATCAAGCAAATCATTTTAAAGCTATGATTGAAACGGATCAAATGCGTGGGCGGTTTTTGCATCCTGGGGGGAGGGGGAGTTCCTCCCATAGGGAAATAAGCCAGCAGTAGTTCTGGCAACTGCAGCAAAAGCACTTGCCAACAAGGTGCGTGCAGCTTCCCCAGGGCTCCTGCAACTGCAGGAGCTTGGATTCATCTTCAGCAACAGCCCTGTGGAGTACTTAAGAGCCAGCAGATACCATCTCCAGGTCTCACCAGATAGATACCCTCTCAGTGCCGCAGTTAAATGGCTAGGAATCTGCAGGTATCTCTTCTTGTCCTATAGACACTTTCCCCATCTCCTTGCAAAATAACCAGAGTCTGTATATCTCTATTAACGCTTGTTCCTTCAGCAGGGATAGGGTTTAATGACTGTCCTACCTGTACTCGTACTGATGTTCTCAGTTCCTACAGTTTGTCCCATCAGGTGGTACTGGTTGAGTCGTGAACCATCTTCTGCCACCACCACAGATGTTGTGGTGCTATTAGTCCACACATAGATCACTTCAGAATTGGGGTAGGCATCTGTTGACAAGGGGGGAAAAATAGATGATGATGAGCAAAACACTGCATAATATTTTATTGGATCTTTAAATAATAAATGGTGCGGAGAGGGAAGAATGGAGGAGTGAGACTGAATGGAGAAAAACAAATAAAGATGATATAACCATATTCCCATATGCCCAGCTCAAAAAAAAAAGGCCGAAGCCTTCTAATGTAACAGATGTGTGGGATGGTTTGTCAAAGGCTGGAACAGTAGAGGTATAAATATAATCCATCACAGCCACTAGATTTGGGAAAGAGCAGCTCAGACCCATACCTATCTATCTGATACTTCATAAATCATAGCAAGTTGCAGAAGGTGTTTTTTTGAGGTCCTCCCTCAAAATCGCTTGGTACCTCCAATGCCTTGGATGATGTTTTCTCTGTCTCAGCCCTTCTCCAGGATCAAATACATGAGCCCCGTGTAAGTGGAGTAGGTTGGCGTGATCATGTGCATGCTGTGCATGAACTGGCTGTGCCTACAGAGCCAGGGCTTCAGGGTGCAAGGATGGACCTTTGTGTGTGTGGATGAACGGCCTGAACTGTGTCCGCTGAGCCTGGGATGTGTGTTGGTGCAGGAGGGGGTATGGCTCATATGCAGGGGAAGGGAAACTGGGTCTGTGTGCATGCCCCTCTGCGTGTGTGTGTTCATGATGGAGAAGAGATGGAGAAAGTAGTCAGGGTTCGGACTACAGGAGAGCGGGAGCTCAGGGCTGTGCTTATGAGAATGAATTGTCGGAACACACGCCGTACATCTAAAAATATGAATACGATGACAAGATTTGTCTCTAACATAAGGTCTTAGGAAGTTAAGGTAGTGACAGTATTGCCAATTCATTCATTTTTGAATAACATTACTGCTATTTTTAAATCTCTAACACCTGCAGTAATTATATTATTATGAAGAAACATTAGCTTTCCTTTTCTGCCAAGGTATATTTATTTTAATTTTTTAAATGCTTTTCTGAAGATAAAGTCGTAAAAACCCAGGAGCTGACTACACATTTAAATGTGTTTTATTTAATTTAAGCAGTTCTCATGGTTTTTAGAACATCCTGATTGTCAAATGCTTGCAGGAAGCATTTGTGCAGGAATGTTACAGTAGACTGGAATCCATTGTACTAAAATGTCTGAAAAGCAGGCAAGGTTTACTTTTCAAACAAAAGCTGAAATGTACATAGAATAGGAAGTTGTGTAAAGTAGAATAATAACCTTTCATACGTTTTAGCTTACTGCTTGGGGGTCCAAAATGTCTTCTTTTGGAAAAACTAACATCCTAGTTAGTGCAAAAGGTAATATGGTGGATTTCCATCTGAAAACTCGAAAGGCAAGGGCAAGAAAACTACCATCTCCATCAGACTGAAAGTTTTGTTTGCCAGAGCCAGAAAACTGTCTTGGAAAGCTACTACTACATGAAGGACTTAAAAGTATTTTAACAAGAGTTTCTGAGTCACTGCAATGGCAGAATTTCAGAAAATAAGCTCAAGCTCAAACTTTGTTCCACAGATTCATATAACCAGGAGTGTCAAGTAGAAAATGGGAAGTGATGCTGATTTGGGTTCAGAGCATTCATAGAACAACAGGATCACTGGAGTATATACCAGGACAGTAAGCACTGTATTTTATGTTTTTTCCTGTTCTTAGTCTTCCCTTGGCATCTGTGGGAAGCACTGCAGGAGGCAGATTATGAGGCTAGATGCACGTTTGGTCTAACCCCTTGTGGGTATTCTAGCATTGTTGTCCAGATCTATTGCCATTTCCACTTTAGAAAAGATGTGGAAATAATGGCACAGAGAGAGAGTTCAAAAGAGGGTCACAAGAATTTCCAGGGAGTGGGAAACGAGTCTTACAATCTTAAGCTTAAAGAGCTCAACCTATTTAGATCACTAACAAGAAGCTGATACCTGAGTAAATCACTGAGTATAGATACTCACATATGGAAGTCTAAGAACAAGGTGAAATCCATTCTACTGACAAAAGCAAATGAAAATTAAATATCTTGAGGATAGCTTCTTCAGTGTATCATGAAGTATAACTAGGAGAGTTGTATTAAAAGTTGAAAGTGTAGGAATAGTTTAGCATAAAGTTATTTTGGTATCAGGATAGGGCAGGTGCTAACAGAGAGATGATATTATTCACTGTCATACCAAACTGCATAAAAACCTTCCTCTATTTAAGTCAAGCTCCCGGAAGGTTTTCAGTCTGTCAGGCTTGCTGCAGAACTGAAGAATTTCAGCTCATGCGAACTGCAGTTGCAAGGACGCTTTACTGATGATAAACAAGTCCTTCATTTCCTCTACACAACAAGCACACATGCACACCTCAGGGAGGTAAGCAATCCCTCAAAGAGTGGCAGAAGAGTGTAGTAGTTGCTTTGTATTAATATACTGTGAGAATGCTGCTGATGCTGCTGTAAAAGCAAAAACACAAATTCAGAGTCACCGAAAAAAAAACAAGCAAGACTGCTTGATGTTTATTCTAATTTAAACAAGTGGACTTCTTTTGTTCTTTCTGAGTTTAAATAATTAATTTGATGTTCTTTATAATCATAGAGAAAAAGGGAGCCCCATTAAATTATCCTTTCTCTTCTAAGACCATTCTACCAAAAAGAAGGAAAAAAACGTAGTAAGGTTGGAAACAAAATTATACACAGGTATGATGCTACTAAGTGAGGAAGTGACAACAGCCATTTATTTCTTGGGGATGTTTGATAAATAGATACAGGCTTATCATTTATAAGAATGAGGAAATAAAGTCATTTTTTCTCTTATCTGATTATTGAATGAGCATATCCAGTTTTCTTCATTCTAAAGCCCAACACCACAGTGAATACTAAAACAGTAAGGATCCCCCTTGCTCCTTTTCCCACCACTCCTACTTTTTCCCTTCTCTTTTATGTCTCGGAAGGTAAGCATGAAATGGTCTTTCTTACCTAGGCGAACAGAAAACGGGAGCTATCGCAGCCAAAGGGAGGAAGTACATTAAGAGAAAGTCTGATGGAACAAACCAGACAGCTGCTAAGATCTGAAGTTTGCTTTGGCATTGAAGAGTGCCATATTTTCTCTTGGATAGTTAATAGTCATGCAGAAACTGGAAGAGCAACACTGAGACAAATGTCCTGTTTGGCTTGTTGGCCTCTTTCAAAGTCTTTTTTTACTTTAGTCATTCTTTGTGGTAAGGATCACAAAGGGCAGGATCAGATATTCAAGCTCCCCTATGATGTTAAAAAGTAGTAGGTTGTAGGCAGGGAGTCTTCTTAGAAAAGTAGAATCATAAGAATCATAATGGTTGCAAAAGACCTTCAAGATCATCAACTCCAACCATTCTTCTCATGGCATCTTTCCCACTCCAAATAGACTCCTTTCAAAAACCATACTGTTTCTTTGCTTCCAATGTAAAATACAGCCAAATATGGATATCTGGGTCCAAACTTCAAGTCCATGGGACTCGGATGTGTTTCCAGGACTGACCTTTTGAATTGCCCTTTTGAATAGGTGCGTAAGAAATAAAAATAAGGCTGATGTCTAGCCAGTAAGCTTACCTTGTGACAGAATAGCAAATAGTTTGGGGAAAAAATGGATCCTGAAGAAAGACACCCCCCTCCAAACAACTTTCATGAACGTTACAGGATAACACAGGCTCTTTAGCTTACTTAGTTAGTACCTGCATAGTCAGATAATACCAACCTGTGAAATGCGGGATGTGTTTATGAATGCACACCTGCATGTTTGAGTTTTAATTCCATAATCAAATAAACTAGCACACAAAACTCACAATCCGTGACCGAAATTTTTCTTTCAGAAATGTACTAGTTGGAGATTTAATTAATTTAAAGAGATTCTTAAAAAATGATTTGGGGCATTTCTTTTTAAGTTTACTTATTACAAGTGGATAGCTATACTCCTAGACTCCATCATCATATTTAGTACATTCCTAATCTTGAAGTGGTGCTAATCCCTGTCAAAGTCTGCTGATTGACAATGTGCACAAATTATCAGTTTACATCTAATTTTAATCCAAATATGCATGCAAATATCTATCAATCCATCTATCTATCTGTCTATCTATGTATTTGACTCACTTAGACACTGTTAAATACTCAATAAATATTCACATTTACAATCTTACAAAGACTTCTGCAGGCAATAAAATAGTGCTGCTATTCTGTCATAAGATATGAGCCTGGATTCTAAGAGTCAGGCTGGATTTCTTCTGGTTTGTCGGTGAATACTTTTTACCTCATTACAAAGCATCAGTCAATCATTGTGTCTAGGCAACTGAGGCCAGATTTGAGCTCTGTAATTGAAATTTCCCATTGAATTCTGTTGATAAGAAAGAATCGGTGTACAAAAGAGATCACTCTATAAGAGGAACAGATGGAAAATAGATTAAGAACATAATTTTAAGTATAAAAACAAGATATGGTACTAAATATGCATTGACTGTGTCTTGGGGGAAGTGTTTTTTTAATAATAATAAAGTAAAATTGAAAAAAAGTGCAAGTAAAATTGAAATTTAAATACTTAGAGTAATATATTCATATACTCAATGACTAAAAGCCTAAAATGAAGACTCTGAAAAAGTATAATGATAAATTTGCTGTTCTTTGGGAATCTGAAGTTCATGAAAATCACTTTAGAGACCTAATCACCACAGTCAATACTGAAAATTTAAACTGGCATAAAATTACATCAGTTCAATAAACAGCATGCATAATTTGAAATATGTGACATAGACAAAAAATATAATGTGTAAATACAAGGGATTATATATTAGAAAACCCCAAATGAAGCATTTTTGGAGTGGCATGTCACCTTGGTAGGACAATGAACAACAAGTGAGGAAATAGTTGTCATGAAATTGAAACAATTCTTGTATGAAAATTGCTGAGAAAAGGTAATAGGACATCATGTTCCTGTGAAAGGGGAAGTATGTACTTCAGCCTTACTAACATAATTATTAATGTCCTTCCTGAAGTTATGTTTTCCCTATAAAAATTTTTATTAGATTCCATATTCATATTCCACAAGGAATGGAATAAGATGTTATAAAAAACTCTCAAGGGAGTTCATCACCTAGCAACACTAACACACGATAGTGATCATTCCTAAAAAAAAAAAAAAAAAAAAAAAAAAAAAAGCTCTACCAGATAAAAATGTCTTTGTTTCAGAAAGTAATTTAGAAGTCATCTCAGTAAAATGCAGGTACAGGAATATGCTAGAAGCTCCAATGGCTCAGAAATGAAACAGAAGCGCTGACTGTATCTCTGAGGTGCCAACACACACAGGACTGAAGATACTTGTGAAATTCATTTTGATACAAGTAATATATGCATATCCATATGTGTGTGTATATATATATATTTACAAATTTTAAATTTCTTCAGATTTTCAAAGTCGGTGGCAAGCAGGTAGTCCTGCTTAATTTTAGAAGTTCCATTTCATGGAGAATATCTTCAGGTGTAACCTGACCTTGAGCTCAAAACCACAATGCAAAAAAAACCACAATGAAAAAAAAAAAAAAAATGATGGTTTTGTTCAAACGCAACTTTGTGATGCTGGAGGTGTGATTCACGATTAGCATAGGCAAGGCTGCTGAGTGCTTTAAGTTGCCTATTTGCAAGCTGGTAGACTAAATCACAGTCATACCAACAAAGAATGTAAAATGAATGCTAATGACCAGTTGTACTGGCAATTTACTGAGACTCACTGCCATCACAGAGTGCTGTTACATCACCTAAGATTAATCCTGAGCTAGGAGCTGTGCCATGTAACGCAGAATTTCCCTCAAGGATTGCTGTGGGGACGCTCGGCAATTTGAACACAGCCCCTTAAAGAGGTGCGTCAAGTTGCCACCGCACAAGCAGCATGGTGGCACTGATGACCTCTCCTGTTCACCACCCCATCGTGCCCATCCGTGGGACAGCAGAGGGGCCATCCAGGTACTCCCCAAGGACAACAACTGCAGGTGCCGCAGCCTCCTTGCTGCGTCTCCCACTGCCGAGCCCACCTGGCACCCACTGCAGAGAGGAGGTCGCTAACTTGCAGTCCCTGCCCTCCCTGACCGCAGACTGTAGGGAGCAGGGGATGTCTCTCTTCCACCTTTTCCTTTCAGATCCAACCTATTTCTTTCTCTCACTGTGGACAGTATTTATAACACAATCTCTTCATTTTCTGTCGATCTAGAACCACACTGAGACTCAATTTTACACCACATTTTATGGTGGCTGCACAACTGCCTTTTGCATGAAGGGGTAAAATTCTGTTCTTCCAGCCTCTAATATTTTCTTCCTGTTTCTGTTATACTTGCCATGTTATGGTTAGTGCAAATATCTGTTGCAAGGGGAGTGGAGAAACAGAATAGAAGAACATGCTTCAATAACACCTAAAAGTACAAAAGATCTCAGGACCTTCCTATCCTTGTTCTGGTCTTTGTAGGGCAGACATATAGGTAATTCCAAACTTGTGGGCAAGGGCTAGTGTGGTAGTAATATTTAATGAACTTTGAATTTTAAATCACTATTTTAGGTGGCTATATTAACTGCTTCATTAGTAAAAACCGCATGCTCATCAGCATCGCTGTCCAGTAGAATCCCTAAAGCTGCTCTGAGAAATGCTGAGTAAATTATAGAAAATACTTGATTTGATCTTGTTGCAAAAGGTTCCTTCACAAAATATGGCAAATTTATCTAAATCTAACATCACACAATAAAATTTTGACCTCACCATAATCAACTGAAGTTCTTCCCACCAACTTCAGTGATACCAACTCACCCATTACAGTTAATATATCTATCCATCTGCTGTTCAAAGGATCATACTTTATAAACTGGTATGGCCTGAAATCAGCCAAGAGTGACTGGGACTATTTGCAGCACTAAATATATATGATTTTCTTTCTGAAACCAGTCCCTTAATGAAGGAATTTACAACTCTCTGAAGCACTGCTTCATTAATAACATCCTATAAGTGTATAATAAATAGGTATGCAAGGGCAGTAAGATGAAATTTTATTATTCAAGCACTATAATACTGCTCAGAAATCATAACCATTAGAACTTATTCTCAATGTCCAAGCTGCAGCCATCTGAAACTCAGAGGCTGGAAATCTCCAGACACTGACAGTTGAAAAACAGATCTTCTGATTCCCATTCCCAGCTGCTAGTGTGCAAGCTCATCTAGTTTAACTGAGTTTCCCCAGATCCAGGATGCCTTTAGAAGGCACATATACTATGTTTTATATAGTTTTATATACTATGACATACTGCAGCATGACTGAAAATGTCAAGCACCCATGACTGCTGAAACAGCACACAAAACTCTTTTAAAACAAGATTTGTCCCAGAGGTCTTCAGAAAATGAAGTGCATCTGCAGTCCCAAGGATGGGTGCTGGCCTGTAAACCGATATGGTTTGTATTTGTAATTCTGTCACTAAGATGACATATCGGAAGACTCCAGCTTTTTAAGTCTCTGGCTATACAATTCTGTTGTGGATCACTGTGTAGCCCGTAACTGGACTATAGCGTTTTTAAGAAAGTGAGTTACGCCAGGAAATCATAAATCTTGTTTGCCACATGAGGGTTGCCACAGACTGACTCTTTCTTTCCCCTCAGTTCACCTTTCTCTTGTGCATCACCAAGGCCTTTTCATTTCCCTTCATAATGAGCACAAAAGAAATAGTTTGCTAATGGGTACAGAGCATCCTGAGGCCATCAGTTCAGATACCCTCCCGAGGTAACGATAAGAGCTATTTCCACCGGGAGCCCCTCAAAAGTGAGCTGCTGACTCCAGACTTCAGTTGCCTGTCAGAGTTGGTGAAGCTAAATGAACCTCCCTCTTTGGAAAATGTCCCTTGGAGCCAAGGAGACCCAGACCTAAAGGTGCTTACTGCTTTTATCTTTTCTGTACACAAGAGAAATGTTTCCTTATCTATAGCCATCAACTGACCCATTTCAGTCATCTGCTTTAGGAGGAGATTAACCTGAGCTTAAAAATACCTACTTCTCTCCCCACTATAAGAGGGTGAGAGTGATTAGCCCAGCTGTATATATTTACTCTGTAGAAATATAAATAGATAAGAAGAATCCCATCTTTGCTGACAGATTTACTACTAGGATGTTTACAGTAAAATCAGTAGCTCCTAGCACAGGCTGAACATGAACTTTTCAGCAGCTATGATGTGGGAATAGGGCAAGAAAAGAAGGTCCCTCAGGATTTCCTTCTTCCTATTCCTTCTTCCCTTACATTTCTTCATCAAGGACAAAAAGAAAAGGTTGTTTCTTTTGTGAAACTTATTGTGCTAGAGTTGCAGCATGCAGTGAAATAGACCTTGGGCTAATTTGGCTTTGTGTAGAGGAGCTAAAGCTGATAAGGGATCTAGCAACTTAAAGGAAGGATTCCCTGCCTGATAACAGAGGTGTCATGATGGAGTTGCCAGACCGGAGACTCAAATCAAAGGTTTTGTAGTGTTTTGTAATATTTTTTTTTTTTTCAAAACTGTAGGCAGGTCGTTTTGTCATTAATGTACTGGAATATCACCAGGAGTCTCTAATTGAACCTAGGGACCCATAACGACAGATGCAAGAAAAGCAGATAATGAACCACTCTTTGCTTAGAAGAGTTTTTTTTTTTTGCTCATCTTTGCTCAGAAGAGATTGCAATTGCTCTTTGCCTCCTTTATCCCCACTTGCAGAATGCAGCAGCAGAGTCCTAACTACCTCACATTGCTATCATGGGGATGATTTCAGAAATGCTTTAGAAACGCCTACAAGCCATGGAACTGGTCACCTTAGGAAATAAAAACATGGTTTGGAAAATAGTGGAGCAGTATTTACCCATTTGTGTCAGCTGCAAATACTAGCCCATTTTCCAGTGGGATAAAACAGAGATCCATGACTGACCCTCAAATGCTCTTTTTGGGCATTAGAGGCTCAGCTATGTCCTTGCAGTTTTGCAGATAGTTTTATTGACCGTGATTGTGCCTGTATGGTAGCTGCTCTGGGCTGGTAGGGAGCCAACGCTGCTGCCTTTGGCCTTGCACAAAACTTGCAGCTTGCTGTTATCACCTGGACGCGGGAGACAACAGCTCCTTCCTCTCCCGTGGTAAATG
>JAWLRI010000144.1:4308741-4321816 GCA_034781795.1 Crypturellus tataupa
AATGCTCTTTTTGGGCATTAGAGGCTCAGCTATGTCCTTGCAGTTTTGCAGATAGAGTGTTTTGTGAAGGCCTGAAACACATTAAACACAGAGTGCAACTGTGCATTGCTTTCAACTGCTGATAACTCAAATTAAGCCACTGTTTTCTTGTAATTAGGAAGTTGTGCGAACTTTAAATTTAGGTTGAAATTTCTGGTGTGGGCAAGACATGAGGATGTTTTATCAAACACCTCTCCATCCAGACCACTCTCCAGCAGCAGTGTCTTGAGCCCTCAAAAATCCTGGTGAGCGCAGGCCACCACTCAATGAGGAATCAGCCTACATCTTGCAGGCTTTCAGCAGTGCCTTTCAGTGGCCTCTCTGCAGCTGCTACAAAAGATGCTGCCCGAGCTCCCAGGAAGCGTTCTCACAAATACAAAAAAAAATGGTTTTATTGACCGTGATTGTGCCTGCATGGTAGCTGCTCTGGGCTGGTAGGGAGCCAACGCCGCTGCCTTTGCCCTTGCACAAAACTTGCAGCTTGCTGTTATCACCTGGACGCGGGAGACAACAGCTCCTTCCTCTCCCGTGGTAAATGCCCTGTGCTAGCCACGGTTTTGTCTGGCCTTCCCTTTAAGTCTAGTATGGACCCAGAGGGAAAAAAAGTCACCAACTTCTAAGCAGCGAATCACAAAAAGGATCAAGCGACCGATGAAAAGAATGGGCTGTATTTCACTGGGAAATAATCACAACGAGAGGACTGGAGAGTAGCAAATGATATGTTTTTAATGTATTTTTTAAACTCTCTAGGTGCAAACAATGATCATTTATATGTAACAAACTCTGGAAAGTTTACAAAGGCAGTGACTGCAAACAATTAGGATGAAACCAACTCAGTTTCTCTCCAAAAAAGGCTGCGCCATGACAATCTCCTGTAGAAAGGTTTGACTGTATCATAGATATGGGTGAAGAAAAACTGATTGTCCTGATAATCTGGGGAGGTGGGACTCAAAAAAGAGCTCTTTCTACTTCAGCAGCAATAAAAGTTATCATCTGTACGGGAAACACACAGAATGAGAAAGCGGTTAGGGCCATGCTTGCTTTTAAATTCTGATGAAAAGTCCCAAAATGATGGGACCATGAGTCACACGAGTCCAGGCCTAGGAGCCTATTTCTTAAATTTTGAGCAGATTTCTACTAAAAAAAACCTTCTTAGATCTCTGAAATATACAGATATGGCAGTATTTTCTTTCATACATCACATCCCCTGAATCTCCTGTCCTTTGGAGCTCCAGGTTACGTTGCCACATGTCAACTTTGGGACTGAACACAAGAATGAACATGCTGACAGCACTGCCTTCTGAAAATTAAATAAAAGAGGTTTCTGTATTGCTACCAGTCTATATTTGAAATGTGTAGAGTTTATGCTGTGAGAACACATAACTGTTTATTGGTATAACCTATTCCAACAGATGTAGGAAGAACAGCACAGCTCAAATGAGGCTCTATCAGAAATGCCATAGTTGTCTCTACACTGAAAAGCTTTACTGACTTAAGATCCCTTTCAAAAAATAACACTTTCAGCGGAAAGAACTAAAATAGTACTCAGACCAGATATAATAGCTTGCCATCAATATATGCAACACCTAACTAATCCACAGCAGTGGCTGATTCCTCTGACCAAAGCACCACAAAGTTATCTATTTCTGTGCAAGCTATGTAGAGAAAAATGAATGTTGAAGTTCCTCTAACCTAAGTACAATATACCTTGCCAAATCTGAGCTAGTATTGTAGAGAAATAAGGACTTCTAAAATATGACAAGTAGTCATCAGAAACAGGTCTCCTGAATTACACTCCAGAAGTACTTATTTTCTCTGCTGACCACAAAGAGAACCTACACAATTCATTTGGATGTAGCTGTCTAAAATTGTCAGAGATCCATCCTGTCTGTTATCCAAGGCTTTTTTATCATGGACCTAGATAGCTGCTTACTCAGATTTCTGGAAGGCTGGTGGAGCCTTGTGTTTCTGTTGAGTCTCTATGATTTTGTGACTATGAGTATGACTATGACTTCAGGAGTCTGTTTATTAAGAACTTCAGAACTAACATACTGAATTCTTTAAACAATACAACCCCACAGCTAATCGTACATCCACAACTTCAAAGACACTAGACGTGGTTTGCATCTTCTCATCTGATTTTAAAGGATGTCAGGAAAATTAATTCAGGTTAAATATGTAAACTTTGCAAAGCTGAATTTAAGTAAAATTACGCCCTGGTTTGAGGGAATTGTCTAGACTATCTCTGTCTTATCATGGACATCTCTTTCAGCGTGTCTAGAGCTAAAATTTAAAGAACTCCAGGTCTCTAAAGTAGTGGTCAGTAACGGGCAGTGGCATGTGATAGGAGGAGGGAATAGGGAATAACATCAAGTATCTTAGGAATACGAATTCCAGCATTCAAATAGTTTCACCTAATTTTAGTCAATTAGGAGTCTAATACAATGAATGTGTCTTAATAAGCAGAGATAAACCTAAGGAAAATGTAAAAGAAGATTGCATGAGCAAGTAGCATTCCTCTCAACTTCTATGCAACTGGACTTTTTCTAAATCACAAAATCTCAACTTAGTCTTGACCTTGACTACTCTTAGCATTTGACTTAGATCCTCCCTGTCTCTTTCTGTATGTTCTTTCAAAGAAGGAACTAACATGCTAAATGGGAATTTGGGTCTATTTTGACATTCTCCCACCTCATGTGGTATTCAAGTAATTACTAGCTGGTACCAGTAAGACGTACAGAGTATCAGGAAACCCTCTATAGATCCTTTCTTGTCGGTGCCATCACAGCTACCTATGATCATTACAGAGAAACTTCACCATCAGAAGAATTTTCTTAAAAAATATATATAAATTTGGAGTTTCTTGGTTATTGGTACATAGATAGTCTGTAAAAACTGAGTTTCTTAATTTGGTTACTTCACTGTTGCAATAAATCCTGGGATACTCGTGAAATTACCATCTCATCACTCTAACATCTCAGACCTCCTTAGCAAAAGTAATTTGAGCCTGCCTTCTGCTACAGAAATAGCCTGTGCACTCCCCTTAATCAAGACAAGAGAAGACACCATGTCTCACTTTGCCCTGGTAAGAGAGGAGTTTACATAAACCAGATTAAATAACCTCTTCAGATGCTACAAATTTTACTTAGCTCTGTTTTCTTAGTCTACAAATTCCCTATTTGATTTAAAATGATCCATCTTCTCCATCTCTTTGGCCAAATGAATTCATCAGGAATAGAAGCCATGCCTGCTTTCCCAAAACATTGCTTCTGAGCTAGGGGAGTTCATTATTTTCACAATATTCAATAGAATCTCCACTTACTTTCAGAACAGGAGGATTTGTTTTGTGGTCAAGCAACTATTGGGCAGCAGATTTATGCATTCATCTATTCCACAATACAAGACCTAAAAAAATATTCATACTTGGAGACTGTGCCTTCTAAAGGCAGCTGATGAATCTTACAATATTTGGTGCTGTCAAAGTACTGGTTGCAATTGCTAAGAGCAATTAACTCATTCATCTTCAGGGCAACCCTCTGACTTAGGTAAAACTGATATAATTAACACATGAGCAAAATGAGATTTAGGAGTTAAGTCAGTTGCCTGGGCATAGGCCTTCATGGTCTAGTGGATTAGACATCTGTCCCTCCAACCAAAGAAGTTGAGTTTAATCCTTTTTCTGACATTGATTTGCTGTGTGACCTTACGGAAAGTCAATTAACTTCTCTGCCTCAGCTGCCCTGGAGATAATGATGCTTACCTACCTAGTGACACATGGGTGTTTGGAGGCTGGACTAAACGATACTTTTAATGTACTCTTAAGGCCCAGCAGTGGACGAGGTGAGACACTAAAGCTTCCCAGCTTTAAGGTCCTTGCTGTTGTATCTAATTCCTTCTCCCCAGACCAAAAATAACTTGGGGGCAAGGAGGAATTTCTTCAGGCTAAGACGCAGCCTGTGAAACTCTAGGTGGCTTCAAGAAATTTTGTCAGATCCTGCTTGATCCGCAAACTAATTTAGAATGTGGATCAGTACAAGAATTGCAACAGAAGGTTTATTTTTAACTCAGCCCTGGAAGAAGCTACCACCCTTGACACTCTGCGGTGATGTAACGAGCAGATTGTCAGGGCCATGTTTATTGAGAACCCACGACACACGCAGAGCCAAGCCTGCCAACAGCGACACGGGCTCAGCCCCAAGAGGATGCCCCAAGGGCCATCCTCAATCCTCCTGCAACTCTACTGAGATTTCTCCAGGTAGCCTTGCCACCAAGCAGGATGAAAGCCTGAAGGGACAGTACACATGCCCAGCACTTGCTCAAACGGTCCAACCTCACCACACTGCAGGGTCCAGTCCACCTTGCAACCTCAGAGCACTGGGGCATTGTGCTGGAGAGGGAGAGAGTCAAAATCTCCTCTGTTCGGTTCATCAGAAGCTTGAACTTTTGGACTGCAGCCATCACTGCTTGTCATGGCCAGTCAGAGGGCATTTAGAGGTGTTACTTCTGTAGCACTTGAACTGCTTTCCAGGTATTGAGGCAGATTTCAAGGCTGGTAGTGTTTCTATGTTATATTGCATCCCTTTCCTCACGTTTCACCTTGCTTTGAATTACTTCTACAAAATACTCTGTTGCTTTATATAGTATTGTCTAGGTTCATAAAATCGCCTAGAATTGTAATATATCAAGAAGCCAGTCAAATGCAAATGGAACAGGTGAAATCAGCATTTGCCTTTATTTCCATGAGCAAGATCAACATCCCTTCTCTTTAATATTGAAGGAAATGTCAAGTCTTCTTTTTTTACTTTTGCTTGCCGAATTACAGGTAATGAGGTAGGCACTCATGCAGCAAGAAAAATAATAACCAGTTGCTGTCTCTGACGATTGCACCATTTGCTGCTTGGAATCCATACTCTTGCTTATCTGACCGCAAAGCGGCTGCTTTATTTTGCTGTCCTGCCCTCTCCACCCACTGACCAGCTAACATTTGTCTCTCCTCTGCTCTCTCTGCTCTGCTGATAATGTGTTTAACATTTACTCTGATGCTATTCCTTGAGGCTTTTCAAAATCCTTCTTGGAAAGAAGCCCATTAAAAATAAGTCCTTTGGGGAAAGACAGGAAGTAAAGCAAAAACAGAAAGGGCAAATTCACAATGACACCCTTGTAAACACTCTCTTGCTGAAAAAATGAAAATCAGTTAACAAAAACCCATATTGCTGTAAATAAGAAATAAATATTGCATTCTCCTAAAATGCAACTGGAATGATTCAATAAACCGTGACTTGCTGGCTGATGTTTGTGTATACATCTATCTGCATGCTAAATCACAACGAAGTACTAACAAGCTGAAAGGCAAATAATAAAGTCATGTAAAAGGCTGAAAGATTCAACTCATCCATATTTACTTACTGCAACCCAAACAGCAAACAGTAACAAAGGCCAAGTAGCTCCATGTCTAGGCTATCTGGAAGAACTTAAAGATCATTTGCAGTAGCTTGTGAAGTACATCCTGCAGGACTGTGTACCGTGTGCAAGTAGCAAGAACCAAGACAACGCTTAGCCCTCATGTACCTGAAATGTGACTTGTCTGTGTTTAAATTCAAACATGAATGGATTGAAAGTACCTATGCGCTATATGTCCTCTATTCTACACATCTGGAACAAGCAAAACATGTATTTGCATTTAGACAGTTTTTTAATTTTTTTTAATGTTACTGACCATACTTTATTCCAAAATTTTGTTAGTTTACCTCGTAAGGGTAATTTTGCTATCCTATCCTTGTCGTCCTGTGCTGCTATCCTATTCCAGCACTTGTGTGTTTGTTTGTTTGCTTGTTTGTTTGTTTTTATTTTAGGGTTTTAGAGTCTGAATCTATATGATATTGCCCAAAGTCTGGCCATTCATTGAAGCATTTATTTAACTTTAAGCTTGAGCATGAATCCTTGCTGGATCAGGGTCTTTGTTTATATCGATATTGTTTAGTTTTAAACTGCGTTTCTTGCAAGATCTCATAGAATTACACAGCATCTCTGAACTACCCTCTGAGTTAAAGATTAATATGGTATGACTTTGACTTTTTCTATTAGTACAGTAAAGAACAAGCAATACCAGGAACAGCTTATTTTTCTTTCTCTCTCTCTTTTTTTTTTTTTTTTTTCCAGGAGATTTTGTTTGGCTCTATGTGCCTACACTCCCACTTTCCTGTAAAATATCTACTCATTTTTTAAGTTAAAAATGAAATTTGTTTGGCTACAATTTGTTAAGTTGGGTGTAAAGCAGTAATGGCCTTCAGATTCATATTGGCTGTGCAGCAAATCCACGTTGCTGAAGTAAATTAACACATTTCAATATACATTGACCTTGTAAAATATTGGTGGCTTTTCACATGATACAGGGTCTATCTGGATTGTAGGAGGGAAGGGAAATTGTTCATTTTAAGTTTGGTAATTTGGCAATTGTTACTGTAAACAATGTTTTCACTTCCTAGTGTGATTAGCAGAAGACAATGCATGGCAGTGTTAAACCAGTGCAGATACAGAAGATAAAGGCAAAGCTTAATCTTGGTAGGATTAGTGCATCTAAATTGATACGATAGGAAAAAAAAAAAAAAAAAAAAAAGGAAAATGCTGCAGTTAGTTAGGTTTCTTCAGGGAATAGCAAAATTCCTTGGCTGGTAATTTTCAAGTCTTAATAAATTCTGATTGCACCTGGAACCTCTGTTTTGATTACTGAAATGAAAAATGTCTACTGTAGTAGCCTCATCTGTACTTTAATTAAGAGCTTTGTATTTAAATATAACCACCTAATCCTCTAAGGTTATTTTTAAAGTAAGCTTCTGGCAAGGCAGCAGTATGGTGGATTAGAGGCTTGGAATTGAGGAAAAATCATCATTCAGCATACAGTTGAGAATAACATGCACATATATACAAATACATGTGTACACAACATCATGTAACAAGATAACAGGACAGGATTTATTAAAGCCAAATGGAAAGATATTTCCTCTTCTAATATTCTAGATCTAGCTTTTAATATATGTGATATAAATATTGCATTGAAATCTGATTCATGTAAATACTATGGTAGGACAAACAATCTGGTATTTCCTAAAGAAAGCTTCATTTTTCTACAAATCTAAAACCTACAGCATATCCACTACTCCATCAAACACTGATCGTTACACTTCATATGCGTATGTAAACTATATCAGCCATCAGCTCCTGGTTTATCAAGGACCATGAAAACCTGAGATGAAAAGCAGTTGTGGTAATATGTTGAACACAATCATGGAAAACTAGTAGCAGGGATTGGTAGCAGCCTGGGGGTATAAATGAGCAGTCTTCAAAAAGGAGAGGTGGAGGAAAGATGAAAGAAACATGCAAAACACAGCTGAACATGATAATCCAGATATCAATTATGTTCTTATTTGAGAGAAAAACTTACAGCTTCCAAATTTTAATGGACAAGCATGTGCATCCATGGGGAAATCTTCCAGCTGCATGGGACATTCAGCAGAGATGGTCAATCTGTAGAGAAGTAAAAACAAAACCCAACACTGTATTCAGCACCTTCTCTTTAGGCAGAGCGCTCTAATACACGAGCTCTAATGCACAGGAAAGCTCTTCCTGAAGGCTCCTTGCTGCTGCTGAAATCACAGCAACCTCTGCTTAACTGAACGTTAGGTGAAGCAAACCACTGTGTATGTTGTTGGCCTTATGTTTAGCCATGTAAACAGCTAAAAGAATTTTATTTATGTAAGTTGTTTCACTAAAATCATTCTTTCTTATCTGTACATGAAAAAGCTTCTTTGCTGAGAGGTTCTACCCCATACATTATTCTTACCTGTATTCTTACCTTAACTGCAACTGGCCTCACGAGTGAAACACTATTTTAGCCCCCAAAAAACACTGATTTTTCCTGTCTTAGACACTCAAAGGGGTCGCACAGAATAGTGGATACAGGGGACAGGAGACATATCTATAGTGGACATAGGGATAAGAGATTCTCTTACAGAAAGAAATACATCCCAGGGATGTTCAGTGTAATTATCAACTCAGCTGAACACGAAGGGAAATCTGAAATGAATTTCTGACCAATGCAACATAGCCATTCTTCAGAGCAAAATCTTTTCTTTTCCAGGTGCATGCAGCACAATGAGAATTCTTTTCCGATTAGGCTGTTTTGATATTTGCCTAATATAAATGTTTTGCTCAGGAGGTGAGGATGCAAAACTCCTGTTTTACATTATGAACACACCTACGCTTTCCTCTTCTATGTAAACATTTTGTCACTGAGCTGACAGACCAGAAACACACAAAGCTTCAAAGACTGCCCTATGCTGGGATAACCCAAGGACCTCTTGGAGAAGAGCCTTGGTTCTTTATCAAACTGCTTCCCTGGTTGTCAAAATCCTGCAGGTAATTTCCCAACATCCTTTCCCGGTATACCAAAGTATCCTTTCCTGTCACAAAAGCATTCCCAACAATATATCCGCTGCCTCCGATTGGCACAGCAGAGTGAGCACTCTTGTTACATGAACTTCTATCTAGAGGGATCATAAAGCACAACAATCTGTCCATGTACAGATGGCATAACATTCATCCAGCCCAATTCGATACAACACAACGATGCCTTACCAAGGCACTCAGACTACATGGGCGATAAATTTGGGGAAACAGCTTTGCCAACACACAGAAATTCTGGAGCTTTATCAACAAATAGAAAAGACAAAATATGCACACAGTAATGCAATAGCATTGTCAGTTAGAGATCATATATGGGGATAAGATAAAAAACAGTGAGGAAAAAAGAGTAATTGCAAACAGTAATACAAGATATAAAGATAATAATCAATATAGAGCAAAAGGGGGGAAAAAAGTAGGTTCAAAATAGAGATAATGCATCATTTTGTTAGAATAGGCAGGAGGTCTACCATTTGGAAAAGAAATGACTGAGGACAGAGTTATCTGCCCTCAGGCAAAACTGATCCTGGACTTCATTTTTGTAAAAGAAATATCAAAATCACTAAAATATGGAACCGTCTGCGGTGGAGACTGCCCTTGAGCACCACAGCCACAGTTGCTGGGAGTGCTACATGAATGAATTTACCACACCAGTGCTAGTAGCATCTTACCTAGTACTTGCAACCCTTTAATAAAAATCATTCTAATGGATATTTGAAAGCAACATGACCATTTTCCAATATATTGTTATATTTTTTTCTATATTAAGCAGAGCAAATTTAATTTTCCTGATAAGTTCAGAAGACTACATCTTCCTTCAAATGTCCATAACAAAGCTGACTATTTTTACCATAGTTCATCTCCTGTCTGACTACTAATAGTTTGAGGATGTTGTTTCATGTCATCTGCGAAAGGATATTTTCACTTAACATAGTACTTGTCATCTGCACGCCACACAGGAAGGGATGCCTATATCTATCTTACTAACAGAGTTAGTTGCGTGAATGAAGATCAGGAAGTTGCACGAATGAAAATTCAATGCAGAATTATAAATAAGACCTTCCATTTCATCCAATTCTCCTGTGAACTGTATCCTTCTTCCTGCATCTCTGGAAAAAAGACCCTCTTAGGCACAATGAATGATAAAGGCTGTCCATGTTCCTCAACTGTAGATATGCAGAAGAGGTAAGTGAGGATGCAGCAGACAAACACGACTTACTGAAATTTAATCAAATACTTCCAGAAATTATTTTTACCTATTTTAAATGAAAGAGTAACACATAAGGCTTTATGGCACCTTATTGCCACAACCAGTCCTAAAAGCTGCAAAGAATTTGTTTCTACCAAGGCTGCTTCCATGTTCTCTCTGAATTCCTTATGCTAAAAAAGGTGACATATCATTTAGGTATCACCAAGGCATATCCTGGTGCAATCTTTTGGGTCTGTTCCAGTGTGAGTAACTAGGCTACAGTCTTTCCTTTCTTATATGAATTCTTTGGATGAAGAAGTTGCTTTTGCTTGTTATCTCTAATTTCCTTTTCCCACCCCAGAAGCATTATGTTATTCCTAATAGTATGTAGGTGGGCCTGTTAAGTAATTAAAAGAAAAAAATAGTGTATATTCTCCTAGTTAAATCTTACAAAGTATGCATGAAACAAAACTTGTGAAGTGTCTTGTAAAATGTATAGCAAAGAAAACTTCACTGTATTTTGAAATATTTCACAAATGTAATCACTACCACTTTCTGCGGGGCTCTCTGTGCTCTCCTGTAGTTGCTTTTCATTAATGTGCAAGAATTTGCAAAACAGTCACAAAACTGGCTCTTGGTTCAACGGTTCAAAGAGACTGGATTTTCTACCACCTGCAGGAAAAAAAAAAAAAAAAAAAAAAGGCCAGGTAGCAGCCATCTCTGGTAATCTGAGAGGTAAAATCAGGGGTCATTGCATACAGAATTACTGTTAGTTGTAGAGTACAACGTGCATATTCATATTCTAGCTCCAAGAGTCACTTGCGCCCCTACCTGACTGGAAACTTACAGCTCCCAAGGGAGAACTTCCCAGCTCTGCCTTCAGGCACGTGCACAGCGCCCGGACAACACAGGGGCTCATCAGCACACCTTTGGTTTTAGTGTTGCATTAAGACAAGGGCAATTTGCTCATCCTAGTTTACACATCTGATTGATTGATTGCAACAAAATCACTCCTGCTATGCACTTTATAAAAGAAGAGAAAGAAGGTTTTGGCATGCATGTGGAAAACAGCCTTTGTCCAATCCTTTTAATGTGGTCACTCCAGAATGATCTTACTGTGCTGACTGCAGCAGTTATCTCAGATAGAGACACTCGCCAAGCCAGATTTTTTCTTTCATAGCACTAGAGCAGTTCATAGAGCAGTTCTTTTAAACATCAACATTTAAAAGTTTCCCCTCCTCCATTATCATTCTATCTTAATAAAAGAATTGTGGGATCATTTTCATTCAAACACATTTTTGACAAGATTATAAGCAGCTGTTAAAGGTCCTTTACAATGGGAGGATGAATCTCTGATTTTACTGAAGTTTGAAGAAAAATTCTCCCTGAATTCAATGGGGTCTATATTAAACCAAAATAAGTAAGAAAACCTGTCTACTGATGATAATTTATTAACCATGAAACTTCACTTTCATAATGCTCCAAATACTCATACTGCTATCCAACAGTCAAGCATCTACTACTAAACTAGAGCACCCCTTAATTTGCTGAGAAAAAGTTAGACATACAAAATGCTTTATGTATCATTCATAATTATATGTGAAAGTGTCATCAAAATAGTATCATGTTTAGACATTATTGTAAAAACATAAAGTGAATATTAATGTTCTGTTCAAACTAAGTTCATTATAGACATACCCATCTAATAAACATACAACAATTTAAAGAGCAAGATTTCTTAAGTTCAGAAAAGTCACCATCAAATATTTTTGCTGGAGAATTAAGCATACTAAGTCTTTCAAAAAGTTGTTCATTTTTACCAGTCCATGGCAGGGAGAGGTGTTAAAGTGAAGGATGCTGTGAGAAAATGAAGGCAGATGTTTGGGACCTGGAGATCCACGTGGAACGTATTTCAAAGGGAGGCAGGAAATCATTGCAGGATCCCCGGGGGCCCCAGGCACCTCAACATGTAGAAGATACGCACAGTACGGCCCCACAAGGGGATCCGTACTGTTTCTGCAGTTGCTCTCAAGAGGACAATATAAGTAGCACAGTGGAAAAGGGTGGGAGGAGGAGGACACAGTGACCACAGGGGTGCTCTGAAGTGCTTCTCTCAACGCACGTAGCATCTACTGGTACACACAGGTAAAGAACTTTGTGCTTCGACAGAGCTAACATCTCTTTGCTACCATGGAAATGTATAAAAATACACTTTCCGGGGTATTATCTGCAGCTGCCAGACAGGAGGCGAGGCCAGTCACCTGCCTAGAGAGCTAAAAGATAGTAGCAGCAACCTGCTTTATCTTATCAGCTACTGCATTTATTATGCAAATGAATAAGAAATAGAGAGCTTTAGAAGGAGAAGGGAGCAGAAAGGCAGAGCCACCAGAGGCTTTTAGGAGACCTCAACTCAAGATAAGTGTTGAATAACTGCTACTCATGCAGGGGAATCTTTGCAGGTTTTACTGGCTGTGAGATACCCAGGCCAGAGAGATATGAATCTCTCCTGCCTGTTCACCATAACTCCAAAGCAGTCAAGTCTTCTTTATTGCTGTGCATTGCCCATGATCGAAGCGAGCATTTTAAAACTACGCTTTGGGGCTACCTGTGCTTGTAGCCAATTACCACTGCATGGCTCAGGCCAGATAGGATGCAAAAGAGTCAGAATCCTATTCCTAAACACCATCATTTTCCTTAAAAAAGGCAAAATTTTTGCTGGAAACTTGTCTCAAACCCATTGCACCATCTCCTAATATGTCAAAGAAAACCCAACAGTTAAGTGGGTTCAGCTGTACCCAAGCTTTATCCCACTCGAAAAGGTGGGCTGGCTCTGCACAAAGAACAACTTTAAGGTCAGGTCAGACTATTCGCAGGAATAAACTCCAGAAAGAGCTTCCATGGGATAGCTGCTGCTAGCAGTCTTTGCATAACAAGTCACGACCTGCTAGTGTCTCCAGTGCAGGCTCTCTCATGTTCATGTAGGTAATATAATAACAAAGTCGTGCTTTTTGAAACTGTGAACACATTGTTAGGCTTGTGCAATTACTCATTTAGCCTTCACTTAGGGCAAAACTGCCCACTTCATTCTCCCACAGTTAAGTCTTGGGAACATTTTTCTAATCAAATTGTTACTGCTTTCCAAGGTTTTAAAATAAGACATTTCAGGCTCAGGTAGCCTGAGCAGTACTACTCTTTTCCTACCTCCCTGAAATGTGTTATCTAGACTATGTAGTCTAGATAACTGGTGCTTGACTCATCCTGAAGAAAATGCCTATGTGCATTGGGTGCATTAAGAAGAGCATCGAGCAGATCAAGGGAGGTGATCCTGCCCCTCTACTCAGCCCTGGTGAGGCCACATCTGGAGCACTGTGTCCAGTTCTGGGCCCC
>JAWLRI010000144.1:4322207-4350936 GCA_034781795.1 Crypturellus tataupa
CTGCGTGTGCAGGGGGGTTGGACTAGATGACCTCTAGAGGCCCCTTCCAACCTTAGGCATTCTGTGATTCTATGATATGAACATCTGTAAGGATCTTTCCTGGTCCTGAAGCACTTCTCATAAAGTCCTAACAAAACCTGCGCATGGTGGTGACACTGAATAACCTAACACATTAAAGAAGTGTTAGGACATGCATGCACCTTCAGTAACACTATTTATTGATAGCTTATAGTCTTATTCTAAGACCTGAAAATCATACCTGACTGGGTGGCTTGTCTGGACTGAACTGTATTTCAGAGGAAGAAAATTAATTACGCCCAGTAATTCAAACCCTGCTTTGCTCATGAAGCTCCATCATTGTGTTGGATAAATGGTGAAACAAGGATTTGAGGCCTTATTCTGCACCTCTAAATAGTGAGGGGGAGGCAGTTCACCACTCGGATGCTCATTTCCTTGGAATTCAGTATATAAAGTGAATACAAGAAGAAACTAAAGCTCGGGACTGGAGTGGTCCGTTCAAATTTATGTCTTAACCCATTTCTGCTCTGTAACCACTCTATCAAGAATATTACTCTTTTTTCCTACTTCCCTGAGATGTGTTATCTTTGTAGGACACTCAAATGTGCTTTGAAAACGCCGCAGAGAAAGGAGTGCAAGACTAATGGAAGGCTAATAACTTTAATTACTGATGTTGCTGTGATCTGTGAATACATAATTCAGATACACGGTATACTTGACAGCAAAACTCTCGAGTTAACCAAGTCTTTAGCATAGCTTACGTTGCCTCTTTAATTTTCTAGGTTAGCTGTGCTGATGACCAAGCTATCCTGATGGGATCTGAGCAGGGCAGGACTGACCTCTAAAGCTCCACTACAGGAATGACTTCCATGCATATGGAATACTCTGGCATACCTTTAGGTAGAAGCAGGGGAGATGTTCAACCTCTAGACATGGAAGGAACTGAGAATGGCAAAGAAGCAACCAATAGAGCACTTTAAATGATGTTGACAGGGATTTTGTGGATTACAGAAAGAACCACATTTCTAGCTCCTGGTCGGAAGTTATAGTAAATACTTTTCATTTTGCAACATTTCTTTTATATGTGTAACAATAATGAACAGCACATTGAATTTAGGCCTATCCATCCTCACCATGAAAAGTATCTAATCAAATCCATCAGCAAATTAAAACTTGTCAGAAGAAACATTATTTTGTCAGACTAAGTGGCAACAAAAACAAACAAACAAACAAACAAAAAAACTTTTGGGCAGCCAAGTCCTCCTTTAGGATCTCTGCTAAAAAATCTTACCTTCCTAAAAAAGTTTTAGACCAATATGGCTACGTAGCCTTGAGTTTATATGTGAAATATATAGCACCAGATCACACCCATCTAATAGCCAGTTCTACTCAAAAGCTTTTCCATGATTTCTCTCTCTGCTGCTTTTCTTTTATACGTGATGAACCCTCCTTGACAATCCATGACAAAAGCCTTCAAGTTTTTCCTTTGCAGTAATTTCTACTGTCACTTAATTCTTGATTTTTTTTTTAAATCATGCTAGAAAAGGCATGCTGAGGAGGTGTTACAGTTGCTGATTCTAGTACAATTGGAAATAATACCTCAGCCAGCCCCATACTTCATGATACCAGTTACACAGTCCCCCTAGTCTGGAAAGTCTTAATCATAACCTCCTAATTAGCCTGAGGCATGAAGCGGCCATGTGGGGACACATTCAATTCAGTTTTAAAAGCAAGAAATTCGACTGTTCTTGTCATTATTGTGTGAGACTAAACTATGGGCTTCTCTTTAGCTCTTGAGAAAAGCAGCTCCCAACTGCTGACAGTGTCAACCTGGTGATGCCCAAGCCCAGCGCTACCCAGCTGCACTGTGGGGTTGCCCCTTGCTTTCAAGCACCTGAGTAGGAAGGGTGGTACAGAAAGGACACCCTAACTGATGGATACTAAGGACTATTTTGGCCCCAGGACAGTTTCACCTGCCCTTCAGTTTTCAGGCTTCCTTCTAGGTTATTTGATTGCTGCAGATCTCCTGATCCAATCAAAGGGGCTTTTTCTCTCCCACTTTCTACCGGTCAAGATGGCGCACATTCCCACCCCAGATGTGGAGTGCCCAGCTGCATGGCCATCCACTTCTTTCCTTTCTGCTTGTTTGACCTTTATGTTTGTATCAACAGGCAAAATCTGTAACTGCATCTGGTATTCCCTATAGAGAAAAATGAGCTGAATTTAGAAAGTCATCTGTGGAGGTTGGGGACCAGATGGACAGTACCAGCCCATTTGGGCCATCTTACATCATGACTGAGATGCACTGAGGTGGGAGGGCGGGTAGAGGAGGGATTATGCTTTGGCATCCAGAGACAAAATCCCTGGTTATTTTCCATGGTTTCAGATGAATAATCTGCATACAGCTCTTTTCCCCAACTCCCATTTAACCCCCGTCTTTTCTTATTCCCTTCACATTTCTAAATCTACCTCCTATGCCACCTCTCACAAAGATTCCTTTTCTTTTGAGTGATTTAAGTGTTCCTGAACATTTCTGTGAGAAACGGGCACAGATAAGGATCTGATGATACGCTCCTGCACACAGCAGCATGTGCTCTTTTCTTTTCCCCTGCTCTGCCACAGGGAAACACTTGCACATGCATTTTTGTATGCACCTCATTCACGCGCAGAAAAGGTTTGTTTGGCCAAACCAGCAGGATATCATTGTCTGTTTTCCTTTGCGCCTTTTTCTCCGAAATGCTACGTGCTTCTGATCAATACAGCTTTGGAAGGGGCAGGTAAATAGCAGGCTATGGGCGTTTGCAGGCCCAGGGAAGGAGCTCTCTGATCCTACAGCTCTTCCTGCCCCAAAGAGTCATTAAACAGTTTGCTGCCTCAATTTACCATCTATTTGCTATTCATAATATCACCAGAGCCACAGCTGGCTACAGTGTAAGCACTTACTAGCTAGTTATAGCATGTCTTGGGAGAAGGAAGGGCCAAATGGGCCTCCTAGTGACATCAGATCGTCTCTATGCTAAACCACGTCTAACAAGATTAAAAGAAAAATGTTATCAAAGTGACCAACTGCTAGGAGTTGTTTTTGTATACAGATGGTTCTACACAGCTAGATCTAGGGTTTGCATGTATTTGAAAGGGTTGCTGATAGCCCCAGAAAGAAAGACCCACTGCTTCTCAAGGGTAGGGGATAGGAATTTCTCATCTAAATGACTGAAATGGATACTCTTATGCTCTTGGGACCACTTGCTCTTTCCAGCTATGTCTCAGGCCCATCCTGGGAGCAAGACACAGCTGTGCATTTGGCTCCTTCACTCAATTTTCCATGGAAGAAGAGGCAGCTCCATAGCCAGGGGAAACCCCATGTTCCAGTCAAGATCAGGGTCCCAAGACAGGTACCTCTGCAGACCAACACAGACTGAGCTGTGCCTACTTATCCCTCAGTGACAGGCCACCTTCAGAAGTGACAGAAAAGCAAAAACAGGCAGAAAGTGTAAAGCAGAGACTATCACTTGACAAAGCAAACCTAGAGGATAGTATTTTGAGATTAAGTAACGCTGAAATTGGTTTGCATAACTGATGTTTTTAAGATGCAGAACTAATAGCAGAAACATAGTAGGTATTTATTATTTTGAGGACTTTTTTCTTTTTATTTTTTTCATATATTTCTGATGAATCTCTGATGCACACCCAGCATTTTTTTACATGTACAGGATAGGTGATTTGAGTGCATTGACCCCTAAAGAGATGACTGCAATCAGACAACCAGATAAAGTCTGATCAAGCTGTTAAAATAACTCCAGGTGAAATCTCCCCTTCTGATTCCCAAATTTCCCGTCATGGGAATATACAAGAAAAAAAGTCACCCTTGCAGAAGTTCTTCCCAGGCTTTTACACTAGATATAGTGCATATAATGGACATGACCCCAGGAGACTAGCTAGAGCCCTGTGAAAAAGACCTGTTTCACCATTTAGAGCAACCAGACAGAAATAACAGTTTAGAGTTGTTGTAGTTTTTGGAATGATGCAAACCTGACTATATGATATAAATTTGCGTATGTGGTTTCAAGACATTTTAATTTAAGAGTAGGAGAATAGTAAGTCAGGATGAGCTTCAAGTAAATTAGTTTACTAAATTAGATCTTAAAATCTCTCAGAATAGACAAATTACCGAAAACTGAAAAAGAAACACGCAGCCAATGGGATGGACTAAATGACAATCCATGACAATCCATAAAATGTTAATCTATGTGTAAATGACAATCCATTTGCATTTTTTCACTTATACTGTCTTATCAGGAGACTTTCCTGAAGGAAGGTTGAAGAAGCAAAGTAGAAAAGAGGAGGGACAATGAAAACAACCTTTTTTTTTTTTTTTTTTTTTCAAAAAGGAATTAGGAATCAGCCCACTGAATGATTTTATTCAGCTATGCACGTCCAGTAATTTAAAGAAGTAGCCCGAGAGGTGTAAATTATTGAGAATTTCCTACTGGGTAACAGTGACATGACATGACCCAGGAATCATTCATGTATAATGAGATTTTAAACATGTGTTAATTTTTCACTTCACCATAATATGTTCATCTGCCCAAATTTTACAACACCACTAACCTCGAAACAGGAAATTGCACACTGAAATTTGAAAGGAATTTGGTTTGATCTAAGTTCAGTATATGAATAATGTTTCAAGCTGAGATTTTTTTTTTTTTTTAAGAGAGACAGACTAAGAAGGTTTTTTTTAGGTTTGGAGGCTGACAAAGAGAAAAGCAGAACACTGCACTATGGAAACTATAGCTCTGCACCTGCAGTGGGTCAGTCGGGTAAAAGAGAGTTCATATAGCAATCTCTTATCTTTACCATGCCAGCCAAGGCTGTGTCATACCTGTACCTACAAACTGGATTTAGGAATTTGGAAAATATACTTCCACCTCAGTTGACTTCTACTTTTCCCATCGATTTTTGTCTCAGCTGTGTCTTATTCTTCTTGTAGTAAAGCTCAAGGATATACCTTTCCAAAACATCCTAGACAAAGTATCTCTTCTCTTTTGAAGCAGCTTGGGGCTGTTCTGCATGCTCCCTAAGCTCTTTATTCCTCACACACACATTTTTACTTTCTCTCTGCCTCAGATCCTGACACATCCAACCTAAAGCACATCCCACTTATTCCTATGTGACTATCAGTACCATGTATCCTGCGCCCCCAAATCTTCTGACACCCACTTCCAGCAAAGCCTACTCCCATGTAGGCCCTTAAACATGTCCTCCTAATCCTGCTGCCTTGATTCAGCCACACTTCCCTGGCACCCACCAGGGTCTCTGGCATCCCTAGATAGATAGATACCCTCTTGCATCTTCTGAGGGAAGTGCATCACTTTACTCTCATCTGTCCAGACTACGTGAGCATGGGGTGGAAAATACGAATGGAGATAGCTAAATAGGGTGGGACTTGTGATTAAGTGCCAGTACCAACAGCAGGCTCCTTTTTCTGCCCATGCTTCCAGCAGCTCTGGAAGTCCGAACAGAAGGAAATAAGCATCTTTCATACTAATGTAGATATGAAAAATAATGCAGGCAAATAACTCCTTAAAAGATTCTCTCCATTGCACTGGAGGTGGGATGCAGAGCTGATAGGATTCACTGTTGCTTTCATCATTATAAACGAATAAAGTCCGGTGAGGTGGATCTCACACATACGGTTTAGTGTACGCGACCACAGCAGCTTTGGATACTCTTTGGCAGTCTGACATTTCAACACAAACAGAAATGCACTTCAGAGGAAGGCATTTCCAATTACGCAGATGATGTTTGCAGTTTCACTTTAAATGAAATCACTAGGGAGTTCACTGCAATGTTGAACTCCCTTGGTAATAAAAAAAGACAGCACAGCCATAAGCATTTTAAAAATATATACAGGTACTTCCAAAGATCCTGTCCACAAGAAAATGGTATTTATCTGTAGATTTGGGCAAAGAAATAGTCTCTGATAGAGTTGTGCTTTCCTAGGAACTTGGGGGACACTTGCCAGGCCACTGCTTCCCCCCAGTTTCAGGTCCGTTAGCCTTCGTTCTCCATGCACAGCCAGGACATCAGGTCAACCAGATGAGGTCTCATAGCATGAGGGGAATGCTAGCGAATTGCAGCAGCTAACCACGGTGGAAGGAGAAGTCTGCTTTTGAGCCCAACACAGGCCTGAAACTAAGGTTGGATCTTTTGTAGCCCCTCAAAGTCCAGACAAGCATCTTATCCAAAGACGGGTTTGGGGTTTTCTCTTTTAATCAATTTTGTGCTTGCTGTGAGTGTTCCTCTCTTTAAGATGGAGATCTCTGTGGGGCTCTGCCCATTTTTATTACCAGCTGAACAGCCTTTTGTAGTAATGCACTCTACATAGGGACTATGTCTGGAAATCTTTTCGGATGCTGCAGGTAATAATTGCCTATTTTGAATTTATTACACCACAGTCTCCTCTGAATTTATTACCTCACAATCGCACAGCCTCCTCTGATTCTTTTTGTTCCCTATCTATAATTCTAGGATGTTTTTTGGGGGGGTAATTTGATGGATTTTTTTTCAAAAGAGTGAAATTTGTTTCCTTGAAGGACAACTTTTGAGATTTGGTGATAATGTGTAATAAAAGCAGAAATATTGGAACTGATAGCTCTCGTGTTAGAACCCTGCAGATACACAATCCTCAGGGCAGGTCCATTCACTTCATGTATCCATGTTCTCCCTTGTTCTGTCAAAACTTGAATTGATGAAAGGCAGCTGAGAGTACTTGGCACCACAGCAGTCTTTCAGCACTCCGCAATATTCAGCCCAAAGTGAAAAAAAAAAAAAACATTTTGTTTTGTTTTGTTTTGTTTTGTTTTGTTTTCCCTGGGATAAGCTGGTTGAAGATTGTATATGAGAAAAGGCAGCAAGTCTCTAAGATGATGAAAGGAAACATGTATTTGTGTGGTTCAACACCTTCCAGTCAGTTTTGTAATATTAATAGAATGCCCAAATTATTGCCTATTTTTTTCTAAGTGGATGCATAAATTAAGTTTTTGCTTTGAGTAAGAACAAGACATGAAAATTAGACAAAAACATCCCCATTTAGATGACTAATTGACTTAAAACTAACTAGGTTTTTAAAAAACACAGGTTGACTGGCTATTCCTCATTTGGAGCCATACAGGCAAATCTGTCTCTGGGAAAATCCCCCTTCTGTCAAAGTCAGCACCTTAACAGTACTTTAAGAATGAACATATTTTTATAGCATAATTTTCCCATTAAAAAAAATCCACAAATCTGGCTTTCCCAATAAAAGCTTTGAAAACAGCAGCATATATTCCAGTCAACTTTTTTTATGACCAATATCTCTATAGTATAAAAATGTAGTATTGAAAGGTTAGTTCAGTCATGAAGCGCTTCATACATGGGGTAGAGACATCATGCACCTGGAACACACGTTCACTTGCACATGCAATTTTAGTGCTCATGGCTAATACAAGAAACAGCATTTTAAGCTCTGTATTCACGGCAAAATACCAAGAAGTGGGGCTATGCTGCCATCAAGTGGACATATGCTGAATTTTAAATGTCTTCCAGGAATGATAAAAATAACTATTTCGGGGCTGTAGTAAAGACTTTGGAGGTTCTCAGCTCTGCATTAACCCAGTTGATAAATTCTGCATTAACAGTGTAACACGACAGATTTGCCAGGGAAACTGTGGGAATCTTCTGTCATCAGAATAACAAGGGGAAAACCTGTGTGTGATATACACTCTTCACAGCTATGACCAGATGATATTCAAAATCCCCAAGGATAGGGGAATTCTGGCAGTCTTAGGGCTAGTAGACGAATCTTGGGGTCCTTTCTAAGTTAACCTGCGGATCTGGCTCTAAGAAGCCTGGCTCTTACAGCGACACAAAAGTAGTTCTCAATATCTACAATCAGACAGAAAGTCATGCCCAAAACAAAACAAACAAACAAACAAAAAAACCTCAGAACTGCAGTCCAGAATTTCAGGTATGGTCCAAAAGTTTGGTCTTTGTGAGCACGTTCTGCTTCATACAATTTCTGTCCCAAAAGGCACCATTTCACACCATTTCCTAGAGCTGTACTGCAAAGCTTAGCAAGCGCCTGCCTTTATAGTCAATTCCTGGTGAAGATCAATGCAGCTCATCGAGATACTCTGATTCTCTTAACCTGAGAAGGTTGCTTGATGACTACCCTGATTTTCCACAAGAATTTTATGGAACAAACAAGCTTCACTCTTTTCACATTTATTTCTCGGCCAAGATTAACTAGGTCTTTTAAAGAAATTATGGGGACAAAATTTAACTTTTTCCTCCATTCACCAGCCCTATTTTCTACATAGACTAATGGAATACAAGGCACATTCACTGACAACACATTCACAACGCGCATTTTAAAAATGTGCGTGCGGACAATACTGTCCTCTAGAGGCAGAAATAGCATTTGCAGCATTCAATCCAATAATGTTATAATTTGTAAATTACATTCACAAAATAAAACAAATAATAAGACCTACCAAATCCAAGACAATCAGAATTACTAAATCATTCCCTACAGAGAACATTAATGCCCGTGAAATGTGTTTAAAGAGTGTGTTGTGTTCTTATATTCAGGCAGAAGAGATTTAATGCTATGCGTACATAGAGGCTTATTTTTTACATTTCCCTAGCAAAATACACCCCAACAACTTCTCATCTAAACTACGCACTATCAAATTCAAAATGCAAGGAATGCTTTTTTCATTTATAAGTAAACACATTTATAATGAAAACACACATACTGGCAAGCGCTAAAGCTGGAAATATATTCAGCTGATCTAAGCTGGGATATTTGGAAACCAAACAAGAGAGAGGGTCACCACTGACTGTGCTGCTATCCTCCTCTTCATTCAGACAGCCAAATGCGAGGTTGCAAAAGCAATTTAGGCATCTCTGTCAATGACAGATCCAGACCTCCTTGCATAGATTACTTGTTCATACAGGTCGGGAAAAACAAAATTCCTCCTTGGAAATGAGGGAAACAGAGAATTGAGAGGGCTGCCTTCAAATCCCCAAACACTGGGAACCAAAGAGCTCTGCTGGGAGTTGCAGGAGATCAGACCCCTCAGTAGCCCAGTAGCATCAGCACCACAGTGAGAACTTCTACCCTAAAAGGCCCCGCATTGTGCATCTTCTGGTGGAAAACCATGCTAAATAGTGCTGATGAGCTGCTACCTTCATCAGGAGTCCCACAAGGTACAGAAGCAGTTGGCAGAGGTTGAGCGCACGGCACAGCACTCCCTCACAGCTGGGAAGGGGAGCCCCAAACCATCTTGCAACAGGACTTTTCTCCCACTGCTGAAATGCCCATCGTGACACACTGGTGTCCCCAAAGCAGCCCAGCTCCTTACATGGTACCAAAGCAGCCTTCAGACTTCGTTTTGAATAGAATAGCATGTGCACTTCTTACTAAAGTTATGATTTGCAACGGTGGGGAGCAGGATATTTTAAAAGCTTTTGCACTCGTTTTCTTATCACATACACCATGGCTCGTGGGAATTTATTTCCACACACACGCCCACCCACACCCAAAAAAAAAAAAAAAAAAAAAGCTACATGTTTGTAGGTTAGAAAAGCATCCTGCGTCTTCCTGACGTTCTACAAGAACATCAATGCAAACAGCCCTGCCCTAAAGCTTTGACTGTTTCACTTCCAGTCCTAAGGCCCATATTCATCCTACCTAACTTTTAACAGTCCTCCTGGCATCTCTAGATAAGGCTGCTGCCATCCTGCTCCGAGCGCCATCCAGGCAATGTGTCCATGCTTTCTTTCTGAGAAAATGAGGGAAAAACAGAGAAGCAGTGGGAAGATGAGAAAGACTGGATCAAGCCCAAGTTTTGCTCCAGCTGCACGTGCTGAGCAGGACACGGGCTTTTCCTCGGTGTACTTATAGCCTGCGGCACCTGTTTTAGCAAGTGCATCACAGCCACAGCAGAGGCACCTCCAAAGAGCACTTTGGATTCGAGGGCCTGGTTGCCTCCCAGATACACTTTGCTCCTCTAGCCCTGGTGACTCAGGTGGCTGCCAAACGACTCTGTGCCTCACTGCCTTTCTCCGATGCTGCAACACCCTGGGTTGCTACAAAAACAGCCTGCCAGCTGTGAATCCACCACACATCACAGCAGCGCTTTCTTCCAGGCCGTTAGACTGGTTTGGACTTTATTTACACAAGTAATTTACACAAATAATCAGGAATTGCTTCTGTAGTGGTCTCTGGAACTGTGCTAGTGTGGTCCTAGCTTCAGTGAGACTGGTTTTAAGGCCCGAGTTGCCAGTAACTTTGTGAAATGCAGGTTCCTCTTCTGGTGGTTTTGACTTGCATTCATCTAAGCACACACTGTATCACCACGTTGCTTCGGGACTTTACATTACCGATATCATTAACTCGGCGTCCGCTTTCCGCAGTGCTGCAGCCCCCGTTCATGCGCCCGCTCGCTTGGTGCGTGCTGGCTCTCACCCCTGGTGCAGGGAGCTCCCATGCTCTTCGCCCCCCTGCTCTGTTCAGGACCCCATGTCCAGCCCAGCTCAGCCCAATAGAGCAAGCACAGGAAACCCAGGCACTTCAGGTCTACCTTTAGGCTCCTAACTGCCTTACTGGGTCTCGTTCTGCGCTCGTATGCGATAAGCTTAGAATAACACTTCAGTCCCCAGTAGGTTTTTCCTTTAATCTCATCCGAAGAGTTGTCCATATGACTATGCTTTCAGAGAAAACCCTATTAAAGATGTAAGGCAGTCTTAATTACTGCAGCTTAATTACTTTCAGTGAGCAAACCATCCTACACTGATGTGGAATTTGACCTGAGAAGAATTTCAAATAATCCTCTAGCATCACCGATATCATATCTTATATCTAGGTTATGCAATGATGAGGCTTGACAGTATCCTCTAATCAGATGAGGAGCCTGACCCCGAAGAATTCGGGCACTGAGCTGCTTCTCTGACAGCACAGCATGCCAGCTTTGTTTTCAGGAATGCACTCACTAAAACAGCTTTGCCAGGCTGCTGGCTTGTTTCGCTTATCCCAGTGATGATTTGCCTATTAGCGAAATTGAAAAAAAATAATAAAACAAGTGTCAAGAGCTCAGGATGTACTGCCCCAGAACTAGGAATGAGTTTCTGGCCTTCAAGACAGCCCTCTTGCAATCAGCACTGAGGCTGCAAACACAAATAAGAGAGTACAGATCCTCATTAAAAAAAAAAAAAAGAACGCTGGACTGAATCATCAAATCTGTTGAGAATATGCCTTCCATTTAATCAAAGGAAATATTTAGGCACTAGCAGTATTCAGAAGCTGCAAATTAATTGGTGCTTGTAGGCAGTGATTATGTTTTCCACTCTTTCTCAGTATTCACATAAATGTGTGCATACTGTGAAGCTAGTTGGGAAACGGCATCAGAAGGAACCAGGGCGGGCGATTACCTCATGGTATAGAGCAGCGTGCCGTCATCCTCGAGGCGCAGAAGCTTGTTTGGAGTCGTCATGTTGTGAGCAATAGACTTCTTGCCGTTGTGGAAGAAGGTGTCGGGCGTCCAGATCTTGCTGGCAAGCAGGTTGTTGAGCGGGAGGCGCTGCATGGGCCCTTTGAACCGAAGCCTTTCGTCCTTCCAGCTTTGCCGGAAGAAAACGTCAATGGTGTATTCCTGTCAGAAGGAAGTGGGCATTTTATTGCGGGGTCTGATCAGAAGCAGTGGTTCTGCAAATGACTTTAACAAGGAAACACAAGCAAGTTATGAGCTTACCATTTCTGTGTCTGACACGGGACCGAAACTGGTAACATAGATGTCTGTTTTCACCTGAGTTATTCTCTCTGTAATAAATACAGGCTCTGAGTCAGTAATTACACCAAAGCACACGCACCTGTTCCTGATGCATTTCCCTCTTAACAGCTTTTGCATCATCTAGCATCTATCCACCCAAAATCTGAAACAAAGAAGGAATCTGAGGAGGAATTGTATCCTCAATCAAATATCTACCTGTTTTGGAAGGCAGGCGATGCTCTCCTGCAGTCAGAGGAAACAAACAGACCCTTCTCCGGGGAATTCCTCAATTCTTCTGACCGGCTTAGATACCTACTACAGGCTGAAACGTACCTTAGAAGAGCCTATCTTATCCCCACTGACTTGGGTGATTTGCCCAATTGCAGACATCTATATTATAGATGTCTAAAGTGAGGTGAAATTAATTCTGTCCTCAAGACTCTGACTCTTTCTGGCATCTTTTCAAATCCAGGACTAATTTAATTTAAGGGCAGAATTTTCAGAAGTTTGTTACATAAGATAGGAGCATCGAGCCCTATTTTCAAGCATCTCTGAGTAAAGTGAGAGGAGCGGGAGGGAAGGCACTGAAAGCGATGTGTTGGTCTCACAAGACGAAGGGGTGGGGGGAGCCAGAATGAAAAAGGGCCAGGAAGAACATAACAGATGGTTTACACATGGGGAGAAGAGGAGAGAAATCTGGGGGAAAGAGAACTGAGGTTCAACGAGGTTAGAATGGCAAGTATCTATTCACATGTTACGTTTCTAAAATAGCTGCTATAGAGGTTATCTAAATGACGTATCAATACAGAGTCATTGCAGCTATCTAAATATGGATGGTTTGGGGTTCTTTTTTTAACAATAGATTTTTTTTGTCACTGGCATAATTTCATACGTGCTGACCAGCAGGGAACCTTAAAGCAACCTGCAAACACCCTGCCTGGCTCACCTTAAAAACAAAGAGTCCAAAAAAGCAAGCTGCATTCAGTTACAGAGGACGTGTATCATGCAAGCCTAATCCACCCTCAAATGACTTCGGTGAGTGATAAAAAAACTCCAGGGACCCTTGCACCTCTTTGCAAGGAGAGGCTATATCCGCTCTACATTTAGCTAATTAAACACCTCTCTCTCGTCAGGGCCTGTCCCGAGGGCAGGTACCCGCACGGGAGGGCACAGGGGATGTCTAAGCCATCCACTAGCACAAACAAAGTGTTGTTCTACCTCCGAGTCCCGGGCGCAGCCGGTTGTCATAGCCGTCCAGCAGGCCGTCCAAGATCCTGGTGAATATGGTAATGTTGTCATTGGTGTCCTCCTTCCCCGGAGCTGTTGGCATTTGGGAGAAGCTGTTTTACACAAATGAAAGGAAACACGTCAAAGGCTGTGCCTGTCTCAGGAGGCTTCCTCTGGGCAGTGCAGTTCGCAGCAAACTTCGTCTCCAGGCCCCGCTCTCTCCCCTGTCTGCTCAGGGGCTCATAGGTGACATGACCCTGCGGCCCCCACTTCCCCGGCGCTGGATCTGGCACATGTCTATCCCTTTCAGCCCCCAAAGCTAGCAAAAACTCTCTATTTTTATTATTATTTTTTTCTCAGGTTAGCTCTGCAGTCATTGCAAACTTCATCCGCTCACAAAGGGACTCTGCAAACAGCACAGTTTTGCCTGCAGAGGCATCTCCAGGCCAGCCTGAAGGTACCCTTTAATCCTTATGTGCCAAATAAATAGGTTCTCATTTCCACAGTTTATGTAATTCCTTCCCAGAACGTGCTCTGCGCTGATGAACTCTAACTATATTTGAGGATAAAGAACTCCCATTGCATCCAAATATTCCCCTGTGGATCATGAGGATACCTGGAAAGAATACTGGAGTACCAAAAATACAGTTCTTCATCCCTCCTTCCACTTCTTCATAAATTACCCCTCCCTTACAGCACACAACAACAACAATGTGCAGTGGACTTCATCCCACATATTTCAGGTCAAGTCTGTTTTCACCCTTTGCTCAGTATGAACATTTCTTTAACTTCAGTGATATGTACATATTTCAGATATGGTCTTTAAGCAAGCAAAACATCCCTGGTTTTTAGGTTTGTTTGCTTATTCTTTTTTTTTTTTTTTTTTTTTTTTTAATAACTTGTCTGCTCAAGTATCAGCAGATCAGACCAGCCCACGAGTTTGGCTTGAACAGAAAATACCCACAATGATATTCCTGGTATCTGCAGTGATACAGCTCACAGCACAACTATAACTCGCATTTTTAGATCTATTCGATTTTCATTTTCAGACGCTCAGGAGAATCCCCTGCACACCAGTGCCTTGGCTTACCTAAATAACAGACAGCAGTCACAGAAGTTTATCTATAAACATGCTCCATCCGCAGCCAGCAATGACTGTCTCTTGAGATAGCGAGTGCTTATTCAGATTTCAGCGTTTGCTGAAACTGCTAACAGCTGCGACGGAGGGCACGTCGCCCCACTAAGAGCCATGTTCCCCTCACACACCCTGCCAACACACAGAAGCCACTTGCACTCAAACGTCCCGAACTGGATATAAACCAGTCACCCAAAAATACAGCAAAAAAAAAAAAAATATATATATATCTTCTTATCACTAATCTCCAGTGAAATAAATCAGTACGTAAATAGAGAATCTCAAAGCATTTCACACAATAGCCTGCCTTGCAGAATGCTTTTAAAATAGAAAGCAGGATTTATAAAAAGAAAGATGAGGGACCCCTGCTTCATTTTACTTGCTCGAGGTTTACACCGATAATGACTTCCCTGACACCCATGCAATCAGCTGGGCACAGTCTGGAAGTTTTAGGGAATGAGACGCGGCACACCAGGAGCTGCTGGTGACCACGTCCCACCTCAGAGCCAAGTCCAGATGTAGGGACTCTCATCCTGCTTCAGTTTCCATTATAATTCGTGCTCTTCAGCCATAAAATAAAGGGTTTCAGAGCCTCTCAGGAAAGGGAGCAGGTCAGCACTGCAGGCACAGGGCCTGTGGCAATTCCCAAAATGCTGGAGCCTGGCAGAGAAGGGACCTGGTAGCAGGAGCGAAGCCGTCGCTGCGGCTATGACACCTCCACAAGTTCAAAATGAGCAGAGCACAAACGCACTCAGGAGCTCCCTTTGCTGCAGGCAGAGGCATGCCTAATAGTTTCACCTGTGTTTCAGGCGATTCCATCTCTCCATGGTCTAAAGACTGAATTAACTCTTGGTTTTCGTTGCTGCAACCATAGTTTATAGCAGGTAACCGAGGTAAATGAGATTATGGATATGTTTAACTAAGATGACATGTAGTTAAACCAGCACATGCACAATAATTGAAGAGCTCTCTAGACATCCATGCACACTCGGCCATGCAGGAAAACAGACTACGTCCTTCTTTTTTGTCAAATGTAATGAAATGGAGTTGTTGTGTTAGAGTTGGAGTTGCTGTGTTAGTTGTAAGCAGCAGCCTAATGAACATGGAGAGGGGACATAAGTTACAGAGGCTCTTCCTATTCAGTGACAATAGCTAATGTACTGGCAAAACCCTAGAATACTGCTTGCACTCCCTATCATTTATTTATTTCCATAAGAGAAAACAGGCATCATGCAGCCTGTCTGTCCCATCCTATCACCCCGCGGACCTACTTCCACCCTCCAGCGCATCTGACAGAGGCCGAGGGATCAAACTCTATCTCGCTCTTTCAAGTTTCGTAAGGAGCAGCGTTTGGACAGGAGGAGAGCGACCCAAATTAGTGCCTCATTAAGTAGAAACGAGAGGTCAGCAGGCAGCTATTCCCGCTGGCCCGCCGACAGGGCCAGTCAGCACGCATGTGCCTCAAAGGCAGCCTCAGCAAAAGCAGCCCACCTCCTCGGCAGCAATTAGGGACGGGAAGAGGCTTTCCCGTGCTTTTCCCAGCATGGGAAAATGCTGTAGATATGGAGTGCAGAGGGAAGATGTAGGTCCTACTAGGGACACAGCTCCTAGGGATGCTACTAGGGAGCTGGGAGTATTGCAAGGGACGGTGCAGGGAGGATATAGAAGCGCGGAAATCAAGGTTTACTAGTTTCTCTGCTCTTGGGAAAAGCTTCTAATTCCAGTACATAAGCCTGAATTCAAAGCCAACTGCACGCAGAAGTAAGATTTCCACTGAGCTGCTTTTGTAGAAGGGGCAGAATATGCCTAGTTCTCATAATCCTCTCCCAAATCTAGCAGGATCTGCTTCTTGACTATATATGCCTTGCATAAAAACAAAGTACACACCTCACATATTTGTCTATCTACAAGAAAGCCTAATTAACAGATAAAAAAAAAAAAGAAAAAGGATAGAGAAATGACTTAGGATGAAGCATCACAGCAAATCTGTACTTCATCTGTACAGCAGCAATCCAATTTAGATTTGGCAGATCACTCAGAAAAGAAGGCATCTGATGCTGAATTACAGAGAAATGTCAGTATTACTCAAGTTGCATTTGTAGATGGATCACTGTCACTAGTGCAAACTTCTTTTTTTCCACAGAAAAATAAGCATTTAGTTTATATTTTTGAGATTGCTGATAAAATAGCAATTCATGTTTTGGAGTAAGTGCTGAAGTTGTCTTTTATGATATAGAAACATTAAATACATTATATATATTTTTGTTTATTAGATACTATAGCTTTATGAATAGTGATGAAACAGTGATATCCTCAATTAATTTTTGCCTATTGATTAATTATTGACTATTGTCACTCAACAACCAAAACTTTTTTTTTCCCCAGTTACTTTGTTTGAAACTCCTGGAAACCAAGTAAAAAAAAAAAAAAAAAAAAAAAAAAACTTAGGAAATTCTAAAAAAAAAAAAGATAATTAAATTAAATTAAAAGCTTATTACAAAAATAAACTAAAACAGCTAGAAATGCTTTTATTTAATACTGCAATTGCTAGATGACTGAAAAAATCAGAAGGTACAGAAAGCGTGATCAGTGTAACATCAGGTAACTCCCCAAAGATGCTCAGTTCCCTCTTTTGATGAGTTCATCGTTTATCATATTAAACATCACTGCCTTCATTACCATTTAGTCAGACTCTTGACAGGTACTATTCATAGCTTAGCTGCATTAAGAGCAAAATGTATTTGTAGATATTTCATCATTTTCCCCAAAACTTTGAAAACATAAAGGGAAGTTAAATGTTGGAAAATAACCAGGAAATATTTTGCAGTGGAAGCTGCACTTTTTTTCTCTCTCTTAAGAGTAGAGTTTCCAATAACTTGCTTTAAGAGGATCAGAATTAAACCAACACTTAGACAAATTAACAGAAGACGATTGAGAAGGCTTTTGTACACTCTTGCAACACTGTCACCTGCCCAGATACCACAAGAAATGGATACATTTTTTAAAGCGAGTTTCTTACAAGCCCTTTCCTACTGATTCTTGATATATAAAACTTTTGATATTCTGTAAATCTGTGCAATGAAAATTTAATTCTTTCAAATCAGATAAGAAGGATAGAGGAGAGGACTGACTTTGGAAGTAATGAAACTTGAACGGTCTTTGCTGATCCTTAAATAATAATCTAATTCTTTCATTTACCACGGGCAGTATTTTGCTACCTTCTGGAAATGAGCAATTTGTGAACAGCGGAACTATTCCTCATGGGGCGATATCTCACAATCCTCATCCCCTGCACCTAAATGTCCCTTCCAATGCCCTGAATTTTCCCAGAGTTTCTGGGCGCTCCCTGGGCCCTCAGCATGTGCTGCATCTGAGCCGTGCCAGGCACATGGAGAAGGAAAGACCATCAGGATAAAAATAAATATATAGATGGACAAGCATGACTGAATGAACATATGCTCTTCCTCACAGAAACTGCCTAGAAATATGGGGAAGAACTCCCTAGCACCTGGCAGTAGCTGAAAGGGGATAACCCAACAGAACTAACAGTTCAGGGTGGCAGAGGCTAGCAAAATAAATTCCATGGTCTGAAGGAGAGGTATGTTTAACCTAAATAGCAGGATTATGCTCTTAATGGTAGAGATTGTGAGCTAGTAGAAAAGTATGTGAAACTATATAGACACCCCACAGACTGAATTCTTATAGTGTACAGAAAACTCTCATGTTGGCCAGAGCTAGAATTAAGCGGAATCTTTTGCTTTACACATTCCCACTATTATACATGTTATTAGTAGATGCTTGAGGGAATCAGTTTATGGATGTTTCCCACTAAGACCTCTACTTATGTAAGTTGTGGTTACATCGATGACATTCGTCCCTACCCATCTGTGTTAGTCAGCCTCAAGTCTAGGGGCTCTACTCCCTGAATTCAAAGGCAAGAAACTGGGCTGTCTCATCTGTAAACTCTTCTCTGTTGTCTTTTGTTCTGAATGATTCTCTAGCGTGTTTACTTTCAATACACTGGTGACCTGTCTTAAAATACTGCAGTAAAATATCTTCACCAACAGCATTACATGACCAAAGGCTTAAGTCAAGGAAGTCTGAAAAAACTTTGACTTGTACTGGACTGTTTGTGCAGAACTGGGAGTGTAAAACCCTGAATCAACTGTCCTGTGGGGTTCACATACTGTTCTCCATTGCTCTATACCTCTGAATTGCAATTCAATGATTTTCTTCTTTAAACAAGTCTTCCAACTACACTTATAATGCTTCTCTGCAGTCTACTGATGTGGACAATCCTCGACAGTCATTCCCTATTTATGTTAACCATTAATCAGAGATTTTGCTGAGATTTCTGAAGTAGCCTAGGAGACTGAGATGCATAATTTCTGTTTATTTTACGGAGTATTGTGCATCAAAATCCCCCGAAGTGGCTTTGACTATGGCAGCAAAAACCTGTATTTATAATTTAATATAAATAGGGAATGGCTATGGAATTTGAGACACAGATCTCTGCCTTCATCTATAGCTCTACTAGTATTTTGCTTTTAAATACGAGCTAGTTTGACCAACCATTTCTATTTAGCACACTGCAAAATACACTGCAAAGTAACAGCACATTCCAAACACGGATGAAGCTAATAAAAAAGAATCGGGTGGCAACAGTAAATATAACCAGCACAAGACTCTGTATTGCAGCAGTTAGTGTACCAGGCTACATGTAAACTGTACCACTCTGTCCTGAAGAGTCAGTCCCAAAGCACTTAGCAAATTACACTTAAACTGCTCCGGCCTCTGGAGCGGGGAGGCTGGAACAGCCTCTGTCTTTTGAGCAGGGTCAAAATTCAGGCCCCAGGCAGCATGCGAATGCGCGGTGAATTGGAGCTCCTTATCTCTGCAGGCCCTGGCTGAATTACTAGATCAGAAATGGGGGCGCAGGGGGAGGAAGGTTACGTGATAATCCCAATTTAGTGTGTGGAGGCTTTCTGAGTAACTTACAGAAAACAAGCATCCTATTTCTGACTAACTTTCAGAAAACAATCATCTTATTTTCTCACAACTGACCTGTTCCAGTTATTGGATGTGCTACAGGTTACGACTCCTACCTGGGACCTGGAGTTGTTATTCACTTTCTCGCAGAAACCAGGCATTAAACCCCCTCTTCAGCAGTTTTGCATATCAATGCTTCTGCCAGAATGAGTAACGTGCACCAAGAAGCAGTGTGTCATCCACTGAGCCCCACACCAACACGGGAGTGCAGAGCTACTGATATTTGTTACCTTCTGCAGGCTCAAAAGAGCATCCAGGGTGTCCTTACAGCCCTGATTGATAGTTTCCTCCAGACAGCAATGATTTTGAAAAGCACTACCTTATCAAGACAAGCTACAAGCAAGTCCCACCTTATCTAAGTTCTTTTCATCTCTATCATAGAAGTCCTGATCTCCTCTTCCTTGCGAGAGTTCTGCCTTGGACCACGGGATGCAGCTTTTCCAAGGCAGTCGTTCGGCGTGCGCAGTCCCAGCTGGTCGCGCACTGCGCTGCCGTCCACGTGCCTGCGCGTCTGCGCAAGGTGCAAGGTGGAGACCGAGACCCATCTCCACGTTTCGCCTGCCCTGCACACAGCCACCCCTCAAAGTTTGGTCTTTCTTCCAGTTCTAGCCCGGAAAGGATCACTGTGGTTGCAAAAGCAAGCTGACTTGCATCTACCTTCTAATTCCCTGCTGCAAGAAGATACAATGTGTTTACATATGGGGAAAAAAAAACAATTTGGGAAGTTTTTGTTTTTATAATGCAGCAAAATCATAAATAATTGTACTCTTCCATAAAACAGAATCATCTTGCACTTGCAGGGTCCTTGCTAAATAATGCTTTCTCTAGCGTCATTTGCTTAGGCTGATTTTGGTGGGTTCATGAAACCCACCAGGATAAGGTAGAACATGTAAGTTGTTTTTTTTTCTCTCTATTTTTTCAAGAGCTGTATCAGGCATATTTCTTAGACGTAGCTTTAAGAACACTTTAAATGCCTCGGGAAAGCAACCAAAGCAGGGGGGGAAGAAAAAAAAAAGAAAACAATTCTTTGTTATGTGGTTTGTGGAAATCAAATTTCCAAGCTGCCATTCCGAGCTGTCAGGGTTCTCCCGCACTGATTAAGAAGGCTGCACCGGGCAGCAGCGCGCCCGAGCCCAGGGAGCAGAGCGGTGCTCCGCCGCCTGCCGCCTGCCCTTGCCAGGTAAGGGGGAAGGTGTCAGCGCTCCTCATCTCAGCCACCAGCAGCAGTAGGCACCACAGCCCTGCGCTTTGCAATGCTCAAGACCATAAACACATACTGTATATACACAGAGATAGCACGTATACGTGGTGTATGTACATAGTGTGCATATGTATACATATATATAAAACACATACTTGATGATTTTAGATACATACACATACACTATATATTTATATAGCATATATCTGTGTGTATTAATGTGTGTGTATATATATAAATATATATATATATATATATATACCCGTGTATACGCAAGAGCATCATCATCTGCAGGCCTGGCCTGTCCCAAAGCCCCCCTGCAAGAGCCACAAGGGACTAGATGACCAACACGAGCCGGTGGGACCTGCGTAGGGAAGATAACTGCTCCCTTTCTCCCAGCATCAGGCATCGAGATCAAACACAAACCTGCTTGTTTTGTTCTGCTCTTCCATACCACACGGAGCCAAAGCTTTTGGCTTCTCTCAAAAACCCACAGTAAAAAAAAAAAAAAAAAAAAAAGAAAGTCAAACGCAATTGGCAACTTACCCAAAGTGACTGGCTAAACTCATGGAAACGCAGAAAAGGAAGAAGTTTTTGATCATGATAAAGCCAGAGAACATCCCATTGTCCATTCCAGATCGGATTAATCGTGTAGGCAGTTGGCTTGGGAAAGGTACTGCTGCACACGTTGTTCTTACGCTGCGACAGTGCAAAGATAAAAATTATTACGCATCCAAAGCGCAGGATAGTCGAGTTCAGCTACCACCGCATCTTCTGCTATCTATGTTTTTCACAAACTTATCTAGGCTTATGTAAACATCATCTGTTTATGTAAAATTGTATATCTTCAAGGACGTGTTTTACCTTCTGCTGACAGCAAACTAAAAAACGGGAAAAAATCTCTTTTAGTGGCCCACTTTGCCTTTCTATTTGTTCCTCAGGCAACTAACCAGAGAGCCATTCACTGCTTTCCAAATGCCAGTTTGGACCCTCTACCTATTCAACAACTTCCACGCGCCTGCAAGCCCAGGGATGTGTGCAGCCTCCGCAGCCCGTCCTTCCATCACAATGTTTTTTTTTCCCCTTTAAAGGCTCAACTTCCCTTTCCAAAATCCCAGCTAAAATGCCAAGAAACACCTACAGCTTCTTGCAACTCAAGCTGCTGATACATGACTGAGTAAAAAAAAAAAAAAAAAAGGAGGGGTGGGGGGAAGTGACCTTCCTCGCAAAGGCAACATAAACCTCATGCTCCAGCACGAAGAATGACAGTAACGGAGCCGCTCCAGCCACCACCTCTTTTGGGGTACCTGCTTCGGCGGCCAGTTTCAGCACTGGGCGCTAACATTTTCCTCTGTGCCCATTTAAATATATATATATTTTTAAAAGGGGGGGAAGGAGAGAAAATAACCCGGGTCCAACATCCCGGACCCCCCTTGCTCTGGACCCCCCCACCCTGCCCTCCCGCCCGCCGGTTGCGGGGGGGCAAAAGCCCCAAGTGGCCCCGCTCGCGGCTCCCGCTGCCCCCGCGTTGCCCCTCTCGCTCCGCTCCGCTCCGCGCCCCGGGCGCCCCGGGGCGGCCCCGGCGCGCGGCAGCAGTCCGAGGAGGACCTGCTCCTCCAGGACTTCAGCCGCAACCTGTCGGCCAAGTCCTCGGCGCTCTTCTTCGGCAACGCCTTCATCGTCTCCGCCATCCCCATCTGTGAGCGCCCGCCGCGGGGCCTCTAAGAGGGGAGCGGGGGGACCCCGAGGGGGGCGGCAGCCCGGGGGGCGGCAGGGGGATCCCTCCCCATCGCAGCGGGGGGACCCGGGGACAGCGGCGGTCGCCAAGGCCCAAGGGGGGCCACGCGTGGGGACAGTGGCCCCCGGCGCGGCATGGGGATCGTGCGGGAGCCACTAGAGCTGATAAACCACACGGGGCTCCCGAGGGGGAAATCCGTATCTCTCGAGGAGAGAAATCACTCCTCGTGCCTCTTCTCTCCCTTTTTCCCCCTCTTTTTTTCTTTTCTTCTTCCAAGGGCTCTACTGGAGGATCTGGCACATGGATCTCGTCCAGTCCGCCGTGCTGTACAGCGTGATGACCCTCATCAGCACCTACCTGGTGGCCTTTGCCTACAAGAACGTCAAGTTTGTGCTCAAGCACAAGTAAGGCTTGCTGGTCGCTCAAAGTGTGGCGCAGCTCTTTAAGAAGCTGTTGAAAACAGCATTTACAATCGTTTTTATCAGTAAAAGTGTTTCAAATAGTATGCTGAAGAACTTTATATAGAACGGGAAAGATGTAAACTTTTAAAACTGTTGCTTATTTTCTTGAGATTGTTAAATTTAGAGGCATGGACGGGTGGGGTCTGTTTGGTTCAGGTAACCCACAGACCTAATAGTTTTTCACTTTTTTTTAACTTTAACATAAATGGTGTTTCCTACAGAGTAGCTCAGAAAAGAGAAGATGCTGTTTCCAAAGAAGTTACTCGCAAGCTCTCCGAGGCAGACAACAGGAAGATGTCTCGCAAGGAGAAGGATGAGAGGTAACGCTCTGCTTCCTTTCTTCTTTCTTTTGCTTATAATACCACCTAGTATCTTCAAGCTATACATAGGATTTTAGAGACTGTCTCTTTGTTTTATTGATATATTCCAGTAAGAAGCTGTGCAATCAGCTCTTTGTTCATCTATAAAGCTTTTTTGAAGTGAGTTACCAATGCAAGGACACAGCTTTTGAAACATTTATCAGAAGGGCTCATAAGGCCGCCACGCTGTGCTTGAACTGCAAAGCAAAACACCTTTTCATACAGCTTTTCTCATAACTGCCTTCAGAGTGAATATCACAGCTGTCTCTAGAAATAGCAGAAGTTCCTGTTCTCAAGGACAGGCTAGTGCAGGGTATTCCAAAACTTACTACATTTTATTAGGTTCGGTCTAGTCATAATGCTGCGTATACCAGGGCGTACATCCAATTAGAAATGTGATATAATGTCTCTACTTGTATACAGAATTCTGTGGAAGAAAAATGAAGTCGCAGATTATGAAGCAACAACTTTTTCCATCTTTTACAACAACACCCTCTTTCTGGTCTTGGTCATCATTGCTTCATTCTTTGTGTTGAAGAACTTCAACCCAACTGTGTATCCTTTTCCAGTGCAATTTAAACAACTAAACAACTAAAATCCTGTTTATTATTTTTTGTAGCTATGTTTGCATTCTGGGTTGTGAGATTATTCTTTAGATATATGCAGGTCTTTGAAGTGCCTCTGCTCTGAAACACTTGAATGTGCAAATGAAGAATACCCCCATAAGTCTGCAAATCACCTACGTGATTTCTCATCTGGCAGTAGGTGTTCTGTAGGTATCACCTGGATAATCTAGAGAAATCCCTGTCACACTGCCCTTTCAAACCTAATGTTTTGCGCAGTTAGGAAGCAGTTCACAGCCCCAGAGAAACGCTGCATTCATGTTAGTTGCTAGATGCTCTTACATTGTTACATTACAGAATTGTTGAGTTTCAGGAAGTTCCCGAGTAAAATAATTTCTTTCATGTAAGTAAATAAATACTGCCAGTAAGTGCTGCATATATTAATGAAAGACCTGTATTTAACAATATTTATAATTTCTTTTAAATGAAAGACTAGGCTTTGTAAGTGTATTAATTTTAAAGTACACTTGTAAATTCAGCATCCCATAGAGGAAAACAGTTTCAATCTTTTTTTTTTTTTTTTTTTCCCTCCAGACATCCTCTGCTAAATGTTTTGTGCAACAAAGGTTGGCAGTGGTACCTTAAAAGTCTATATCCTTAACCTTTTCCCTACAGGAACTACATTCTTTCTATAAGTGCTTCATCTGGCCTGATTGCCCTGCTATCTACAGGATCCAAGTAGACGAGACAAAGCAGGGGTTCATTTTTGTGGGAGTTTCAATTTTCTTACAAACATTTAGGAGGGGAAGAGGACTGCATTTTTTTATGGCATGACTGCTTGAGGGTTTGGGGTGGGGTTTAAAAGGAAAATGGGTGAATTATAATTACTTTTGGTGTCTTTACAAGGCATTGTTCAATAATTGGATGAATAAGTTTGTTACTTAGCAAAGAAAGAAGATGGCATGTGAGCAGTTACTGAACATACCTCTTCTGAAATGTTTTGTGGATGTGTTGGTAGTGCAGGTTCCAAGCAGACCCTAATGGGATGCTACACGATGGCACAGAAAGCTGGGCTCAAAATCACTAGCACAATTTAGTTACTGCAACAAGAGCCTGACTCCCTACCCTAAAAAGTGACAATCCGCCATTTATCATTGTAACATGAAAAGTTTTAATAAAAAGGAGGCTTTTCTGTCAATTACGTTGTTGCGTTTCCATTCTGAATGAAAATGGGCGTTTTCGTGGGCAGGGTGAGTTTGGGAGCTTGTCGACCGAGAAGAGTCCTCTCGGAACCTAAACTGTGTCCTAGGAAGGCAGTTTGGAACTGGTTTGAATGTAGATTTTTTTTTCTCCATTCATCTCTGAAGTCTTAAATCAGAAAAACATGCAGATTTCCTGGCAGAGCCTAACTAATAGGAAAATCACTTTAGCTTATTTTTTTTGTTGTTTAAACAAGTTTATCACTCAATTTTTTTGCTTTTCTCATGCTATCAGTGAAGCAGATAATCCACCTGTTAAGTGATAATTTTATTAATGTAATTATATTATAAAGTTATTGCTGTTACAGATCTGATATCCTAAAGAAGAAAGAAAGAGAGCCTATAATCAGAGCTAAAGTAAGAATTATTATGCTAATCTTCTTAATATTCATCTTTTTGTAAAAAATAGTAAAACAGAACTTCATGGGGCTGCGGTCTTTGCCCTGGAAATGTATCTGGCTTGGCCTCAAGCGTGCTGAGCTTGTACATTTTCCCCTAACGAGTTGAAATAACATTTCTGACTTGTGTCATTGCTGTGTCCTAGGGCTAGTGCACTAGAGGCACAACTGAGGGCAGATTCCAGTGATCTGGGCACCACAGCAGGAAAGAGCAGTATTTCTGAGGCTGTTTTTGAAGTGTTCAGGATCTGTATGAATCTGAAGTGTTCTCTTTTGGTAATGCTATTAAAAAGAATTTTCTTTCTAAGCCATTGCTGAGAGCAGAAGAGTAACCACCACCTGCTTGAGGCATGAAATACCCCTAGTTGTCAGCATTTGCCAAAGCCCCATCAAGAATTTTCCACTGTTCTTGATGCTAATCCTAAACTTCAGTCAGCAGCTTGCTAATTCTGACAAATCCAACCACAGTGGCAAAAAATAGTACCTATGCTGCCCGTTTCCTGTGCATATTTCTCTCTCTTCAGCATCTTCTGAGGTTGAGATTTTTTTTCCTTCAATCTTAATGACATTATGTAATCTTCTGTGTTTAAATTTGCTTCCCAGCAAAGATAATACTGTTGATTTGTTTTCATCATAAAAATTCCATGGCTTTGGGTACACTTTAGAGCTGCCAGTGAAACTTACTGTTCTGTTCAGTTATTTAACACTTCAAATTATCTTGGATAGTTTCCCTCAATACAGAGCTTTTCTTTATTGTTCCTGCTTGTTAGCTATCAAGGGGATATTTTCAATGTCACTGCTGCTTCCTGTGCATAATTGTATTTATTGACCTGTCACTTAGGATATTATTTTGCATATGTATATATAATACACACACACACACACACACACATATGCATACATGTATATTTTAACAACTTTTAAAGTCCTTAATAGAAAACTAATTACTACAGAAGTTAGTTGTCTAAAGGACTGTGTAAGCTTAAATGTGACACTAAATACAAGTATTTAGCATGTAATTCTAATACAGTTTTATAAATTTATCAAAAAATAATGCCAAGACCAACATTCTGTAAGCAACTGGACTTAAAAGTTGCTATTTTGCTGTTTTTATTTATTTTTTTTTTGTTTTCTCGCTCATAGCTTCTACCAAAACCACAGTAAAACGCAGACATGTAAATAGGCAGCGCTGATGCTCATTTCACTTGTCAGTATTTGTGGAGATGGAGTCTAGCTGCAGGTATTCTTCAAGAAATCTGCCATCTAGAGAAAAGTAAACTGAAGCAGCCCTTTCTTCTGCTATTACTGTCACTTCACTGAGTCTTCTATTAAGGGCTTTTCATCTTACCTTATTTTTTTTCCCCCTATTGGCAGTTACTGAACCTGGAGCATATTACGTGCCAGGTTTTTTGGAGGGAAAATGTTGCAGAATTGACAGCCTGAAACGAAAGCTGTTTTTCGTTTTTAAAAAGGCAAGGCTATTCTGTGGGCTGCTCCAGGGAAAGTGTGATATTTGTAAGCACCCGGTTTCAGCTGCGTGATGCTGAGCGGTGGCCTAAAGCAAGGGGGATGCCGAGCAGCCCGTTCCGACAGCCCCAGAGCAGCTCCCTTGTGCTCCCAGCAAGACAATGTCGTCTCCTTTTTAATATAAAAGGGGGGAGGGGATTAATATAATTTGTAATAACGAACTGTTGGATTCCCACGTAGATGAGAAAGAGGAAAAGGGAGCACTAGGTTGTATCCCCGGAGGGGCAAAAAGGAGCAAATCTGTTACTGGGAAAATAATTGACTTGGTAAGTGTATAAAGCCAAAGCCCAGTGCTGCGCACGAAGAAGATCCTTTTTAATACTTAAATAGTAAATTTTCATCTAGAAAATACACGGTAAGTACTGCAGATGTTCCTGCTATGTTAATTTCAGACAAAAATAGATTTTGTGATTGGCATCAGCCTTAGGCTAGCTTTAAAAGTACCTTCTGAGCGGTGCAGCACACGGCAAAGCAAGACCCTCCGACAGCAGCGGAGCCCACGGTGCGTCCAGGTATCCCATTCCCATGTCCTGGATGAAAGATTAAAGTTTGGCAGTGCAATGTCACACTCATTTTCAGCGTAATTTCTGCTACGACAATAACATACCTCCTAACCAGAGCGCAGGTTTCCTTTTTATAAACAGCACATGTCTCCAAGGATACAGTTAGGTGCACAAAATGCTTTTATTTTGTCCAAGCAGAAGTCCAAGTCAGATTGCAGTTCCTGATATACAGCTACTAAGTTCATTTACACATACCATAGCTCATTGAATTAAATACAAGAGAAGAAAAACTATATATATAAGGATTAATACCTGTCCGTGCAGCACAGAGGTGCTGTACACGCTTGTACAGATATCACGGAGTTAAGGGAAATAGAATACAAGGGTCCTACAAATACTGTACAGAATCGTAGCCTTTAGGAAGATGATTATTCAATACAGGTGGGAAATATTCAATGAAATCCTAGGTGCGTTTTACAAAGCAAAGTCATGGTAAAAATATGACACAGTTCTCCAAAATGGGTAAATTAATGCTGACCATCAACTCCTTAGAGGGACGAAATGCTCACAGAAGAACCCTACTGGTTTAAAATGTATCTTAAAAATACTATGCATTTACTTGTACCCGATTCTAGAACAAGTTAAAGCACAGGTAGCCCTCCACCAAAAAACATACCTGATTTGTCTGATATTTTTCAGCAGCTTTACATTATACACATTTAAATGTACCTATATCCTTAAAAGCTCATGAGTAGTTAAAGCTGCAGTCGCTATGTCTACAAAGCTGGCAAAAGTAGAGGCAGATTTCTGCAAATTGCAAAAACTAATATTTTATCACGGGTTTGCTGGTTTAAAGCCTATATAGAACTAGAGTTCCGCAACCAGCAGCTGTGTGCGTTATCCTGACGCTCTCCTTGGGTTCTCGCTCCGCTCTTGCGGCTCCTACTCAGAAATACTTCTTCGGAGCCACATCTCCACAGCTGAGGTTACTGGTACAGGTAGGAGCTGAGCGCTATAGGGTTTCTAACTATTTTTCTGACCTAAGTCCTCTATTCAATTACAAGCTAAACCTAAAGCCTGTATTCAGCGTAAAAAAAGCAAATGGAAAATTTGAACATGCCCATTCTCTCTGCTAACCTAACTGAAGAAACGTTAGAGCTGACATTCCCCAAATGTAGATTTATTAAAACCTTAAGTTGCATCTGGCTTTGTTAATTGAAAAAATATATCTGTACATCCTTCTTTAATTACCAAGTACCTAAAGGTTATAAATTTTTTTTTTTTTTTTTTGCTTTACATATGTTTTCCACAGCACAAGCATGAGGTGCTAAGAGTAAAGTCAAAATGGATGGTTTCAGTCGAAGGTAAGAAAATACGAGCTCGCTCTCGGCTGTAGGAGAGATCGACTGTGCTTTGGAGGCCGCCGCGGCGCGGAGGGCGGCAGCAGCGCGCGGGGCGGCCGCGGAGCCGCCGCTGCGACG
>JAWLRI010000144.1:4351036-4380097 GCA_034781795.1 Crypturellus tataupa
GCCTGCGCGGGCGCGCACCCTCCGCGGGGGCGGCGCGGGAGCCGCAGCCGCTGCCCGGGGGGCTGCTGCGCTCTGGCCGGGCGAATAGCAGCCTGCTGCCGGCTCCGCAGATAAACACGTGTATATATATATATATATATATATATATATACATATATATATATATATATGTATGCACTCCTATAGCGGACGGACCCATCGTTTGCCTCTGTAACTCCTGAACGTCGAAGCGGTGGCTGGTGCCAGCGACGCCAACTCCCCCTCTCCACTTGTTCCTTCCTGCGATTCCCAAATGGCAGTTCTCAGGAGACATGCGGCGGCGGGGAGGATTCCCGGTGGATGCGCGTGTTATCCCGTCCGGAGGGGCACTTCGCTCCCGTGCCTCCGTATAGGGAGGGCATCGCGCTTACTAGGAGCTCCTATACCGCATGCAGGCTCGGAATGCCCCGTGCCTTTTGAGCGATGCCAAAGAGCTGAGAGGAGCGTTGCCGACGCGTAGTTCTGCTGGATTCCTTCAGGCGCACGGCATTCTGTAACGTGCGTGCACTATATATATGATAAATGCAATTTAAATATATACCACCATAAGCATCCTTTGGAATACGCTCCAAACTCAGATATTAAATTAACAGATCTAACGAGATAATGTCTGGCTTTCCAGCAACATTATGGATCAAGCAGACATTTGTCCTTTTCCAACATTCCTTAAAGAAAGTAGCTTTAAGAAATTAATCCCTCCACCGAGATCAATATAGGTTCTGTAGCTCATTGCCATAGAGAGTGTTGCTGCCTGTGTACCCAGTTCGTGATGATCCCTACGGTTTGAATTGGAAATGGGTCCTCACGGATTTCAATTTTCATTTCTTCGTTTTCTGTGGTGCTTAGCTATTTTCAGGTGTTCAAGCAATGATTTATGATTTTAAATGCAGAGCCAATGACATACATTGTTCCACGTTGCACCTTAGTGACTTCAATAAATACAAAGTTGTGAATGAATGTTGCTATCAGAATAGCTTTCTGCGGGTTTAAAAATATCTGAGCAAAGTAGTACAAAATGACAGCAGTTTCTCATGGTAATGCCCTTGCCTAAGAATGTTTAAAGCAGATTTTTAGCTATGCTTGGATTCTTTTATCTGGTATGAACTTTTTATATCGCTGTATAGGTGATGCTGTAAAAATACACCGTCTTTAAATAATTCTTCAGCAGCAAACTCTAGAAATATTGGCCTAGAATTTTCGTATGAACTAGCGGGACTCGCATGTCTGTAGCTGCTTGCCCCGCTTTACCACGCAGCAGAACCTCACATTCATTTCTTTAGCAGACCTCCTCCTCAAAGACATATGCTGCAGGTTCACTTGGCAAAAGCAAAGAGCAAAATTATTTAAGGCTCCGAGAAACAAAACAGGAACAAAATGCTGGACCACATGTTGACTTTTGCTTTAAGCAACTAAATGAAAAAAAAAGCGCCGTGCCCAGCAAAACGGAGCGCTCGATAAACACCGGCTTAGTCTGGGACGTCGTGCTCGCCACGGAGAGCGTCCGCTCGCACGACCCGTCTCTTCGGCCGGCATTTCCACCGCTGCTCGGGCGGGCACCTCGGCGGATGCCTGCAGTTTGTCCCGGCGCCGTTAGAGGGTATCGCAGCTCCACGCAGCCCTGGCGGCCGCTCCGGCGCCGGGAAGGGAGCGGGATGCGTCGGCGGGAGCCGGCGGGACGCGGCGGGCGGTGGCGCACGAGCACCGCGGCCTCCGCGGCCTCCGCTGCGGAGGCCGGGCCCGCGGGTGGGCGGTTGCGGCGGTGCCAGCCCAAACCCGGCGGCTAATTCGTCGCCGAAAGCACCGAGCCGATCCGCGGGAAGGCACCCGCTTATTGCGCGGCGCCTTAGATATAACCAACGAGGAATAAAGCGGCCGGGAGGAAAACACGTCTTAGACGTGGCTGGTCAAGAGTTGTGCCGGCAAGCGGTTGGATCTGACGGCTTTGAGCAGCGTTGTTGGTTTTTCCTGCAGCCTTTGTCGTGATGGCAGCGGCGTGATGCAGGGCGGCTTCTCTTTGCCAGCTAATTACACCTAATGACACGATGTATTCGAAACAGGCTGTTTATAACGCAAGGAATTAACTCCTGGGCAAAGGCCCTTTCTTGAGAGCTTGTCAGACATTAATTGTGCGGACCTGCGTCCCAGGTCCCTGCGCAATGGCGGCTTTGAACTGTTGAGCTAAAATTATTACAAGCAGTAGAGAGAGCTTGGCTTTGAAGGCGACAGCGCCGCACATGACCTCCGCTGCCTGCTTTCCTTCAGACGCTACCCTGTGAGTCATACTTACCCCATTTGTATTCTTGCCCTCCTTTTATTCAGTTCTAAAGGATGCACTGAATTTTGTATGTGGAAAAGAAATGCTTTTTATTCCGGTCAAGGAAATGTTTGCTTTATCCGTGCCGGTATTTAGCATAAGCTGACATAACCTAACCATAGGCATTTCACACATGATTTTCTTTAGTATTTGGGAGGAGTCTTGGGCTGTTCCTCTCTGCGATTCCCCTTCCCTCTGTCATTTTGTAGCATTCCTCATTTGCAGGGATGAGTGCATATGAGCTAGAACTGCCTCTACACAGCACAAAACCCACCACGGGGGCAGCCGGTGCTGTGATTTCCACCATGGTTATACTCTTAGGACCATTCCTTCTTCTCACAAGAGAACTACAAACAGGTAGTGTGGTGGTATTGACCAGCTTTTTGAGGCATTTTCTACTGCCAGAATATTTCAGGAGAGGATTCCCTATTTTCTTGAAATCATCTGCTTTTAGCCTCTGTGCTAAGACTTCACAAAAGGCAGAACTTGGGACAGTGATTCTGGCAGTGTGAATACTTTCTTAGTAGAGACCAGTCCGAAGTCCTCAGTCACTAACCATCAGCTAGTACCGTCTTTGGGTGACTCAACATAGAGCCCAGATCTGAATGCTGTTTCCACTCCTTTCTTTCTCAGTATTTGCGGAGATCACAGCAGAGTCTTCCACTCAGCCCTGGTAAAGCTGGACTGGGCTTCCCAGCACCAGAAAAACATGGAGCTGCTGGAGCAGGTCCAGTAAGGCCACAGGGGATTAAGGGATTGGAGCATCTACCCTACAAGTAGAGGCTGAGAGAGCTGGGGCAGTTCAGCCTGGAGAAGAGAAGAATGAACGGGGATCTCATCCATGCATATAAATATCTGACGAGAGGATGTCAAGAGGACAGGCCAGATCCTTCTCAGTGGTGCCCAGTGACAGGACAAGATGCAGTGGGCACAGATTGAAACACAAGAAATTTCATTTAAATCTAAGAAATATATATATATATATATATTATTGTGAGGGCGACTGAGCATTGTCACAGGCTGCTCAGAGAATATCTCCATCCTTGGAGATATTTAAAACTGACCATTCATGGCCTTGAACAACTTGCTTGATCTGACTCTGCTCCGGGCAGGGGTTTGGGACTAGATGACCTCCAGAAGTGCCTTCTAGTCTCAACCATGGTGTGATTCTGTGAGCTACCATACCGTGTCACTCTGTCAAATAGTCTATTACTTTTTCCAAATGATTTCACAACTTTACCTAGTAGTGAAATAATAGCAAATAGCACTGCTGATGTGGCAGGCAGTCTGATGGGTTTGGAAACACTGAGTGCATCTTTGAGTGATGAGAAGGGGTATTAAATGCCTTTTCTTCACTCGTGCATGCCATCTCCACAGTGCTGTGGATAGCCATAAAACATCATCGGTGACATGCATTTCATTTGTGTGACAGGCCATGCTGCAGACAGAATGGGGTGTTTGGTGAGGCCTTTAGTGTGGCACAAAATACCCCAGTAGTACCCATGGGAGAAGCAGACAAGTGACAGCCCTTGCTGCCCCAGAAAAAATCCAGCTGGTTGTGAAAGGTGCAATGTTCAGGACACAACACTGTGCGCTCTCTGTGGTGCTTGTTGTGATTCCCAAGTCTTCAGGTACATGAGTCAAAAACGCCATCTCAAGCTAATCCCAAATTGGTTACTTCTGCACACAATCTGCTTGGAGAGGAACGAAAGGCCACACTCTCTGCTTGGTAGGTCATCCTATCTGCCACTGGCAAATCTGTTTCCACCTGCTGGACTAGCAGCTGATAGGACATGGAGGGAACGACAGCAGGACATGGTTGTCGTGGATTTAGAGGCCGCTGTAAATTTCCCAGTGTTTCTGGAAGTGATTCTGGATTTTACACCTAACAGAGGTCCTTACTTTGAAAATGAGTCCTGGGTGTTGGCAGCCTTATTTCTCAAAAGTAGTTGGCAAGGAATTTAGATGACTTTGGATTGGCATTAGACATTTTGCCCACTAGATGAGGGAAATAACACCTAGACATCACTCAAGCAGTACAAGACATGTTCAACATGCAGAGAATAACACCTTAGGTTCCTTGGACTAGTGTTAAGGACTGTGTCCACTGCTTACATTGATTTTTCTGTCTTCCTGCACCAAGATAAAAGATTTTCATCTTTTCCTCCAAACTTCCTTGTCATCTTACTCCTTAAAATCCCTTTCAAATATTCCTTACAGACTAGCCTACTTGGTCAAGATTTACAAACTTTAAATTACACCTATGATACCAGTACTATGGTACTGTAATTGCTGAAAGCTTAGAACTGGTCAGTAAGGGACATTAGGTCTGGAGCCATGGGTAGGGTTTAAGCTTGAGGTTGGCCTTTCTGGACTTTTTCAGGGAAATGTTGCACACAGGATCTTTTAGTTGACTCGTAGCAGTCCATCCTGTTTCTGTCCTGAAAGAGAATGAATTTCTTTAACACCCAGTGGTAACAATGTAAAGCCAGAGCTCGAAGACGAACACAGATTTTTTTTTTTTTTTTTTTTGACAAAAGAAATACAGTATTTTTCACTTCTTGACAGGGTCAGTAAGGAATATCTTTGTTGTTCCTGCAGAGGTTACCAAAGCCTGCCCTTTAAACACACAGCATGAAGGTCAGAGGGATTTGTGACCGTGCATCATGCAGTGAACTTGTGGTTCACCATCTCAGGTTCTGGCAGCAGAAGGGACAACCTGCATCGTGCAGCACATAAATTTCTATCCAGTGTTTTCCACATACCCAGGAGTGGTATAAAGTGTGACTTTCTTGTTTGTTTTCTGCTTGCTTTGTAAGAATACAGGTTGTTCTTTCTGGATATCCGTGAACTTTGCAGCAAGTTGCCTCCTCTGTGCATGTTATATCTTTATAAACAAGCACCTGCTGTTATCTAACCTTGAATCTGCCCTGTGTTGACACAGCATTTTTAACAGAGATCAGATTGTGGACTAGTGAGACTGGCGATGCAAGTAGAAAGAGATTTGAAATAAGCATGTCATCCCATCAAAATATATAACCTGAGCATCTCTTGGATTCGAAGTCCAGGTCTGGGCCGAATTAACAAATTGCTTTGTGCACATATATGGAAATACTGGATACAGATGTACTGATGCACATTTTTGCCCATCTTGGAATTGGACTGATTGCAGGTTCCCTGCCTTTGAAAGTGTGGATATTGTACTAGTAGCGTGAGAATGACAGTGCAGATAGATAGATATACTTAAGCTTCTTAGCAGGCTTAGTGCGAAGCAGGTGTATTCAGAAGTCAAAATTAAATGTACATGGAGCTAACAGAGGTACATAATATTTTCTGTCAATCTGAGTGCCTGCTCAGCAGTGGCAGTTGCTGTATCCTGAAAGCAATTTTCCATAGATCTTCTGGTTTGCAGACTTTAACTTTTAAACGTATACTAAATAAATATATAAACATACTTTTGTACAGAACACAATAATAATGTAGAGGACGAATAGCTGTTTTTGTAAACTTGCAAAATACTGGTCACTAATGTGTTCAGGTAAATGATTCTGAGTTAAACACAGGTACAGCGTGTGCACTACACAGAGCACTTGTGAGGAGAAAATATATCTTTAACTATACAGTTGAGCGAAAAGCCAACTTCCTCCATTTTCTGAAGCATTTAGGTAATAAAGCACTTTGCAGAGAATAACCACAATGATTCCATTGTATATATATGTTTCATAAAGGGGGATTAATCAGGCTTAAACTAGAACATACAAGTTCTACCTCAATAATCAAGGATTTATGCATATGCTACTATACATATAATTTCTTCGTAACAGGAAGGGCAGAACAAATCTTAGAAGGAACAACACAGAAATTCACTGAACTGAGTTTGAAGGATTGATATTAATAAATTCTTCAATAAATGCATATTCAAAGGTTCATAGCAGATGGAGTTTGAGTGTACTCATAAACAATATAGATAACTAATGTACATTAGTGATGTTAAAGAAGAACATATTTAAAGCTTATAAGTTGATTAAATACAAAAGAGAGGTGCTGAAATCTATTTGACAGTATATCTCTAAATTTTATTAAACACACATATGCATGTGTGTCTTTCTCCTCTGTTTAGATTATAAGATATAAATATTTATGTCTATCAATACATATATGAACATTGCAGGTGTATCTGTCAACTGACTTTTGGCAATGTAAATGGTAAGATTAAATTAGATTAGCACACTTTAAGCTGCTTTGATTAAGGTCTATTTGGGCTGCTATAGTTTCTGTATTTACTGTATTTCTCTGTGCTGTTTATGTGTGCTGGGCACATTGACAGAATTAATTATTTCTGTTTCTTATCAACACAGGTAGCTATCAAAGACATCCAAAAATTTTAGTTTCTACACTTGTATAATTCTGCAAATGCTTTCCAGTCACCCTCTAATGACTTAGTATAGTAATTAGCTACTGCTACAAAAAAATACATTAATGCATACCATTTGGAAAGCTGTAGACACAACTTACATTTATTTTGGGATTTGCAATATAGTGCTTTTCAGGCTGAATTCATTGGCAAGTGTTAGCTGGGAATAAATGTTCTCTGCAGTTCCAAATCCCATTAAGGCTGACTTCTGCTATATAGATTCAAGTGCTATAATTAATAAAATTTCAAGAAAAAATGAGTTTTTAAACTGTTCCATCTAGAATTAACTTTTTCAGAAATTGGAAAGTACTGCCTAGGAAAAATAAGTAAATAAAAGAAATAGAAAGAGACAGTCTGAAAATGGCGGGGTTTTAGTGATGACTTATACATAATATCACAAGGTGATAAGTGTAAAGGATTGAACTACAGCAAAATTTGTAGTATACTGCACCAGTACAGGAGATATCAGTCCAACAACTTTGTAAGAAAATGCTTTGACCATTCCAGTACAGAAGAATGGCTAAAAATATAACTAATAATGTATATTACATATACCACAGTCAAACAGCCAGATCTGCTGGTAGTATAAATTGGCGCAAGTGAAGGGCAATGGAACTAAGCCCATACATCAGCTGAGGTTATGCCTCAAGTGTGACCCAGTAATTATCATTCAGTCAATGAGAGTTTATTTGAATCTGAAGAATGAGATCTGGCATAAAAATTAAGTTTTTTTTTTTTTCTTTCCTTTGGCAAATAATTTATTCAATGAAAAATGCCAGTGGCTTGCTCATGAAGCAAGTACAGCTAAGTGGGCTAAGATTTGGCAATTTGTTTTAGCTGAAGAAAAGGGAATAGAGTGGAACACTGGAGATATTGAGCATTTTGTTTTGATATTTCTAAAAATTATCTATACTAATTTGGTAGAAGAGGAAGATATAGTCGGAAAAGGAGTTAAGAATGGCTGTTAGGATTTGACACACTTCCTGTGCTTATAACATTCCCCTTGACAGCGAGAAATCCAGAAGAACCCTTTGCTGCCCGACTTAGAGCTATGATGGGCAGCTATCATCTCCAAGAGTGGTCCAAGGATCATCTCCAAAGTTCCAAAGGGAACTTTGAATGGGTTTCCCTTGGTCTCTCTTGGTAAGCTGTTCAGCTTTATAGAAATGCTTAAGTGTGCACTGGGTCAAATGCTGATAGGAGATGCAAACCTGCATGCTGGCCATGGCCAAGGAATACTTTGCTGGGAGGGACAACACCCTTCTCAAAGTTGCATATTTAAGACATCCTCCCGTGATGCAGCAGATCCAGGCTCAGTGCTGGGTCCTGAGTGTTTCACATGACTTCTGTGTCAACGTTTCTGAAGGAGGAAAGCAAGTAAGCGGGCTGGCAGGAAGGTGTGATGTACTCTCCAGGTCCTCAGGCTGGACAGCTGAGGATCCAGACCTCAAAATAGATCCCAGAAACCCAGGATTAAGATTCAGTCATACTGTCCAGCCCTGGTTGACAATATCCTCTTGGCTGCAAATTTTGGACAAACAGGACTATGTACAGATGTAAGGTGAGCAGGATTTACTTTCATGTCTCTCATGCCTTTCCGTTTAAGCTAATGAAAACTGGAGACTTATTTTCATGTTTGAGGCCATATGTTTGAATGGATCACAGACTGATGGTCAATTGTGGCAAGTAACTTTACCCGGTTGTCTCAGCAGGGTCATGTGTAGATCCAGAGAACTTTTGCACACGTTAATTTTTGCATATTCATGTATATGAGGTAGTGCCCAAAGAGTGGGCATGGTCAGTGAACATAGCATTTCGGATACAAAGAAGAGGATCAAAAGAATAGCTTCAAAGAGAAAAAAAAATGTATTTAAAAAATCCCAATGACTGCTGTATAGTTTGCAGCTAGATCCTTGCTGTTTTCCTAGTTTATTAAAAAGAATAAGTCAAGAACTGTATCAGCTGTCAGATGCTTTTGTTGTGGGCAGCATTGGGATGGACTCCTAGGTATGCTTAAGACAGCAGAAAGGAATGAATTGCAGGTGAGAAATGAAATAGAAGAAAGACATCTCAAGCCTGTCATTTATAAGTAAATGTGTTTCACCATAAAGTGTTTTTTTTTTTTTTTTTGTTGAAAACAAACTACGATGCTTTTATCATAACCTTTTGAGTTCTAGCACATACATTCTGGAAAGGTAAACTATCCGCCCCAGAACAGTCAGTGACCCAGTAGCTAAGACATTCACAAAGATGTGAGGGAACCAGGTGTAAGATCTTTCTGTAAACACTGGACCCAAGTATCAGTCTCTTAACGTGATGATAAACCCAATATTCTGGCAGTTGACTACTAATTTCGTGTGTTATTTTATGGATGACCAGCTTGGACTGCCCAAGGCTTATAGACCAAAGCTGAGCACTTACAACAGCAGATGAAGTCAGCAGAAGCAGTGGAGTCTCAGCACCTCTGACAGCCAGGCACTGTGGTCCACAGTAATGTGCACGGGGTTGTAAGCCATGAATTTTAATCCTTGCCCTACCACTAATTCACTATGTAGCTCCAGGCAAGTCCCTGTCTCTTCAGCTGTAAAATGAGAATAATAATGGTCTCCTATTTTTCGGCAGTGATAAGTTCATCTGTGTTCTTGAGGCATGCAGATACTACAGAGATGAGTGGCCTAGAAAGACCATTAAAAAAAAATCTGCATTTACTGCAGGCTTTGGATGTGGGGTAAATAAGGTAGTACTAACTGGCTGGTGAAGACTACAGTACTAAACAGTTGCTTTTTCAGTGGATGATACACTAGATTCTGTTGTACAATGAATGAAAAGGACTCTTGGAAAAAAAAAAACACAACTGAAAAGAAGACATAATAGGGATGTACAGGAAGGTACAATTAAGATTTGATAGTCCATTTAGATTCTAGTGTTCTCCACTATAAAGCACTTAATTTTGGCAACCACCATCTCCTTGTTTTAAGGAGATTTTCTTCTGTGTAGGCATGTAATTACTTGCATCTTGCCACAATAGTTTGATTCATTAAAATAGCATTTGTGCACATGTGTCCATTTTTCATGTGTAATTATTTCTGTCTTAAAATCAGGAAAAACAATTGTGTCCTCATTTTTTTAAGCCTATTCTGATGACACTATCATGTTTCTGTCTTCGTGTTGCACTTTTTCTGGGTTCTCAAATCAGCTGCAGGGTAGGTGACCTATTTGCTTTCCTTCACATAGTTACGCTTTCTTCATATATAATAAAAATTCCCCCAAAGGTCTCCTTTTGGGACAAATTAATTTTTGTTACAAAAATACACTTTATTTCATAGATAAATTAATAGAGCATTGCAGTGGTCAAAAAGGTTTAAGGAGCCTGAGTTACTGGAAAGAGCAAGGAAAGCAATAAAGAACACTGTACACAGCGGTATGCTAAAGCTTCCAGCAAACTTTGTTACAGTAGCCTGAGCATGTTTACCCTCCAATTGAACTGCTTATTAGATCAGAGCTATCGTATCTGTGAAAAGCATGTCCCTTTACAGTACTTTGTTCAGATATCTGTACTGTCATTATTTCATATTTGAACACAGAGAGTGTGAGAGCAGCAGTTCCCCAACAGGGCTTGTTCGAGTATAGCTGAAGTCACGCTTACTTGAAGTCCTATACATAAGGAACATATGCCTAAGCTCTAACAAAACAGAACTCGCACAGATTTGTTGGTCATAGCTCCATTCCACCAGGTGATGGTTGACTTGAAATTTGGACATAATAAATTAAAATTGTCATATTTGAAGTCATCTTAACATAAAAGGGAATCATTCACTTTATAATACTTGTGGCATAGTGATTTCAAAGTGCCTAACAAAGCAGCATGTTTTGCTGAAATTTATCCGTATACATTTCTACACATATATTTCATATCTTATTTGTGGTAACTGAGACCTATTTAGGATAATAACAATGTACTGAATAAAATGATGTGAAACATGACCCCAAAGAATATTTTAAATGGATATTTGAAAAGCATTTTTTTCTTGCTACTTACATTGAGAATCTTCACGAGTAGATACTCTGGAGCAAATTGTTCCCATAAATGTCTTTTTACGGGCTCTGATCTTATGAACTGTGCACATGATTAATTCTGAGCATGTGAATTCAGTACAACTGAACCCATATGTGGAGTTATTACTGTGATTCACTCACTAGAAAAATGTTTGCAACACTCTGTCCTTCAAGATTTTACCTTTCCCTTAAAAATGGTGCTACTGGCTGCGAGCTGGATACAAACAATAGGCACAAAATTACTGTCATGCTTGGATGTTACTTCTAATCATTTATGAATTATACATCTGCTGTTTATTTTTTTAAATAGTTTGCAAATGAAAAGAATAACTGTAAAAGAGATTTCGGTGAAGTAATCTAGCTTCTGAATTTCTTTTAATATATTTTGCTTAGTGCTTCCTGTTGGCATCTTCAGAGACACCTGTACTGTAGAACACCTAGGAAGTAATGTGAGTTTTCACACAGGGTCTTCAATGAAAGGCAGATCAGTCGAAAAAGTCATGTTTCCTTTAACTGGTGATGATGGTCAATGGCCAAGCCTCCTGACATGATCAGTCATGAAGAATGTGGGCCACTAAAATAACACTGCCATTAAGAAGCAGGAACTAAACATAATTGTAACAAATTTCAGCAAGGACCATGCCAAATGTAAAGAATTCAGTGCTGATTGTAACCTGGCTGTACTTGAAGCTATTTTAAAACTCAAATTCTTCCTGGAATAGCATTCTGTTGCTTGTAGTCTAGAACAACTGAAACAGTGATGTCCACTTGTTGGGGTCAAGGAAGGAGACTAAGGAGAGAGAGAGATTACTGTCATCTTTTTTATCACAGAACATACTTTGAAAAAGTCGTAGTGAAACCAGAGAAAAACCTGAATGGGGGGAGAAGGCATTCCATGTGCATCGAATCCATGACTGGTTGTAATGTGGGGTAGTCAGCCAACACTGCAGGCAAGCTCATGATAAACTCATGATAAGAATAAACTCAGCCTGGGGCAGCTAAGAGCAGTTGCGTCTTTTTTAGTCAGCCCAGATAGGCTGTACAAATGCTGTACAAAGGTTTACATTTTAAAGAAAAGAATTTACTGAGGAAAGGATCTGATTCTTTATGTTCTCTTGTATAAGTGTTTGTGTTGAGACTCACTGAGAGTTGAGCGTGTTTGGAAGGCCAGGCTCCAGTGGCAACATGGAAAGTTGAACAATTCTTTATGTGATTTAAAAGGACTGAATCATTCAGAATATCTATTATATTTATATATATATTAAAAAACAAACAAACAAACAGAAATAGCTGCCTGCCTCATGGTATTACTCAAACTCAGTTTCTGGGCCTCAGGGCAAAGCAATTGGACCCCATCAGCACTTCTCAGTTTTATCTGGGGTGCTCTTGGACTGCCAACAGATTAAGTCGCATAAAATTTGGTGTTACACACCTTCATGTGAATAAGACCCTAATCACTCTTATGGTTTTATCACAGCACGAAACAAAAGAGAGTCTTAAGAACTTTTCTTCTTTTTTGAATCTATAAGTATCTGTGATAGTCCATAAGCGAGCTTATGACCTAGTGCTAGCTGGCCCTTGGAACGAGGAGGTCAGCTCCAAATCATGTGGTGTTTGTGCTTGAGTGCGTGTTTGTGGGCTCAGGCACACACACGTATGGGTGGGTTGGTGGGCTCCCACACTCTTCCAAAGCGGAGCCTCGCCACGCGTACAGCGTCGGCATTTCCCTGACACTGCACCTGCATTGCACTCCCATTCCTGGTCCACTAACCATCCTCCAGGATGGGGAGATGCAGCCTTGCCGTGAGCACACGGCAGAGCACGTGCCGCTGGCCCTGGGAAGGGGCAGCATCTGGCGCAGGTCTGCTCTGCGGCAGGAGGTTCCCAACGGGCCGCGCAGCTTGCCGTAACCTCCAGAGCAGGCGTGCTTGTGTGAGGCACAATCTGGCCTTCAGTTTCACATCTAAGATATAATCCCCTTAATTCAGTAGAAAATAGAGTAAGTTGTTACTCATAACAGCGTTATCTGCTTCTAAGGATTATTGCTTTTTAATTACTGCTCCAAGTGGATTTGATGCATAAGAGTCAATGAAAACAGATTAGAAAGAAATAGTTTTTTTGAAATAAAAAAGTTAAATAATTCATATTACAAGAGCTAGATTAATCTTTCCAAGAGGGAAACTGGAAAAGATGTCAGAACGTACTACACAGGAACATAGAAGCTGCCAGCTCCATCAGTTCCTCTTTTGGTCTAGGACTAGTGCTATAGTGGTCTTGTAGCACATTAATTTAATGGTGAAGAAATCATATTAATCAAGGCTTATGGCCTATGTGTTTTGTTCAATTTTCTACTGTTGTGAAGAATGAGGTTTTAAGCATTCTGAAAGTTATTAAATTGTATGCATTGACTGAAAAGCAAGATAATTTGTAAAGCATTGTATGACATTGATTTCTAAAGCAAAATGAAAACTAGATCTAAGGTTCAGAGAACTGCAGCTTATTTTCGTTATGGACATTTCTACTGAAAGTTTCTGTTCAGATTTAAAACTGCCATTAAGTATACAAGGAAAAACACCTAGTAAAATACCAAAGATCTGTACAGTTGTAAGCATGTAATAAAGGAAATGTTGAATCAGACCAAAATATCCCCTATAATGGATTAGTGTAGAAACTCATGGAAAGTGAATAAGAAGAGGGCTAGTACATACAAACCCACCATAAGAGGAAGAGCTGAGCAGTTATGTGAAGGTATGAGGTGCCCTAAAGACCCTCCTAGAGCCTGGTAAACTCTGACAAGTTAATAGAAGAGTTAATATCTTATTTACCTAAGGATCAAAACAGCTCTCAACTTTGAGTGAGAAGTTAACTTCTCCACAACTCCTAAATTCTAGAAATCTGCAGTTCAGAGATAAAAATTAATCTATATTTAATCATACATAATAAATCTGTAAGTAAGAGTTATGTATGCCAAAATGAAAGGTATTAGAGTGTCTGAAGTACAATAAAATGGATGTTTAATTGATTTATTTTGTCTAAAGCACTGCTGAATATAGAATTGCTTTCAAGAGGGGAAAATACCACTTATGATTCCTAGAGGTTAGAAGAAAGTACTCTCTATTAAAGAGACTAGCATCCTCCTCCTTATCTGACAAGGAAACCTTATAACCAAGACTCAAGGCATGACACTGATAAATGATTTAATTCCATGGTGCTTGCCACATATTCCTTAAATGGGATTCTTGAATGGAGATTAATACCGAATATCTCAGAGGCTTCAGACGCCTCAGTGTGTATTTTGCATTTGGCTAATAATGTACAATATCCAAGGGTTTTGAAAGCAAAATGCCAAATATAGTTAGTGGCAAAAACTATATTAAAACCTTTTAGCCAGTTTGCAAGCATAGTGCGATCTCTACAGATGATGATGAACTAGGCGATTTAGAGACTCTAGTGGATGAGTGAACACAGAATGAATATGAATGAATTAAGATATATGAATAGATGAGCTTTTTATTTTGGTTTACTGGCAATAAAAAATACTTCAGGTTTATCTAGAACTACTTATAAAACTCCAGAAGAATTTAGGTTTGAAAAATGTGTTCTGGATTTCAGCAATCTGTTTTCAGGCTAGAGCTCTTCAATGTGTTTTAAAACAAAGAGGGAGCTAACTCTGAAATATCACTTTGAATAAAAATTTACAAACCATTTCATTGAAAAAAAATCTTTTTAGAAAAAACAAAACTGAGAGCTCAGAATATTCCAGTGTCACTGAAAGTTCATTCTGCATTTTAAATGAAATTTTCAGCGACAAAAAATTCACCAAGCCTTATTAAACACACTAACAATATATAGCAATTCTGCAACAAATGGCAGGATGTCGCTTTGTATTCAGGGCAGTTTAAGTGCTTTTTATCAAATAAGGTACATATTCAGGTCTCGAAACCAGTAAAATAAAAATGCTGTTAGTTCTTCTGTTTCATTTTTAAGGCAAAGAACATTTCCATGTTTTCCATTTCACAGAACATTTCCAATTTTTCATAGACTGCCATGAGTATTTAACTACACTTTACAGTTCCTTCACCCTCACACTTGATGTGAATTAGGGAGAACAAAGAGATACTTTCCATCTGTTACCCTCTGCTATCAGAGATCTTTTGATTCAAAATTTCTGATGTTTAAAGAAGAGCTGTGGATAAACCAAAGTACAGCTTAAGGCTATGATATAATGCACTTAAAAGTCCCGAAGGAGATATTCTTAACAGCTGTAGCCAGCTCTGAAACATAACCTAGGAACATAAATGTTAGGACTGGGCTCTTAAATTCAAGTTTCCTGACACACTATGGCTTGGCAGGCTTTGAATTTATAAAGACTTCCCATCTAAACAACAGAGAGAGCTAAAGATCACTTGGAATAATTATTTTGATCTGTACTTACAAATCAGGAAGCAAATTATTAAAAGTATTATCATGTATATATCCAATAGATTATTCCATCCAATCAAACATATTTTCCCCATCTGAAGACTGTTTTTCTATGCACAATTTGGAGACAAAATTTGTCTGTGCAAGTAGGTACTCTGAAAGGGATGTGTGTGTGTGTGTGTCTGTGTGTATGGGTATGTCCTAACCCTACTTAACATAAGTATTTGTTTATATATATATATATATACATACACACACACACACAATATGGGTTTCAATGGGTCAAAAATTATTCTTCTTCATGATATTTATGTTTAAATAACTGAACTATTCAAGAATTTAAAGGAAAAGATTCCTTTTTTTTTCCAGAAGGTTGTACTTTAAAACAAAAGAAAGGAGAACATTTTTTCTTTTCTGTGACTTTCTTTAAAACCCACGGTGTGATCCACAGAAATCCTAATGTCCTCGGAGACCAAGGGCACCTTAGTTTTCGCCAGTAAAAGTACGTGAAAGGAACGTAAAGGGTCCTGTCAAATACATGTGCTCATTGGCACAGCTCTTTTACAGCAGCACTGAATTCAGCACACAGCATGTTAGCAACACCTACTTTCATTCAAAACTGTCACAACATTGGGTCAAGATAACCTCTGCCTTTCATAATACAGGTCAGTGAATAACATGAAATGCCTGCTAGGATACAAAGATGAGAACTCAGGGCTTTCTTCTGCCTCCCATTAACTTTTCATGGAAAACCTTAATCCCTGTGAGTGAATCTGGTCTTTTCAGGCATGAGCATTTTAGAACTGGCACTGACTATTTTTTATGAAGTCAATTTTATTTTGCCCAAACTAGTAATCTTCCTTTTGAAGATAAAAAAAAAAAAAAGTATATAAAAGAATAAAAAGAAGTCCAAGAGGCTGAGAGAATTAGCTTCTTTCTAGGGCAGAAATTCTTTTGGCATCAGTCTTCAATTCCCAGGAAGGGTGCAGAGGTCCTGTAGCAGGATAGTATATCGTTTAGTAGGTCTTTTACAATACGGACACAGTTGTTGCACACATTTTCCGATCTGTGAAAGGTGCAGTTTTTTTTTTCCTACATGATTTTATGAGCACCGACTGCACCTGAAAGTTTCTCTTTCTCAAACAAATGCATGCATTTTACTGCAGCACTCTAATAACTCACGAGGGCTAAAAGAGCAGTCAAACTTGTGATCATCCTAGCATACATGCAAGTGCTTAAGCGGATGGAAGAACAACAGATAAAATATGCAATTCAGTGAATTTTGGCAGTGAAGTAGCACTGGCTTGAAAAAAACCAAAAAGGTAAGAAAAAGCTCATTTGTGGAGCACAGCAGTGAAAGCACCATGGTATTTAGAGGTCTGATAATCATTTTAGTGTTGGTTCACATTAAAATGAAGACATACATTGCTGATCATATCAACCACTGACTGAAGCCGCAGATCCGTGTAGCCTGCTGTCCTGCCTCTGGCAATGGACGGTAGTAGCACATACTCCGGGAGAAGCGTAAGAAGGAGGACAGATAAAAAGTAATTCTTCCCCAGGTATAACCTTTTATGTCTCAAGCAATTTGGGGTTTATGGACTTCCTCAGCCGGAGGGTGCATTCAAAATGTTGTGTTTAATAGCCATTGATGGACCTCCCTTTCATGCATTTGTCTAATGGATTTTTGAGACCATTTATTACTTTGGCCTCCACAGCTTCCTCTGGCACTGAGTTCCACAATTTAATTATGCATTGTGTGAAAAAGGATTGTGTTTTGCTTGCTTTAAATCCACTCTGTGATCATCCTAGTGCTCCTTTGTTTTATGTAGTATGAGCAGTAGCAAATAATCATGTATGCAGTTTGTGACTTCGTATACATCTATCCCTTCCCTCATTTGCTTCCCTGGTTTAAGAGTAACAGTCTGTGACCTGCCTCTTTCCTCCTAAGAATGCTATTTCATACTTCCCTCTTGCTCTTTTCGATAGCTTTTTTTTTTTTTTTTTTGGTAGTTTTTCACACATCCTGATCCCTTCTGAGAGGGAGGAGAACTTCTCAAAGTTTGTAAGATGTGGGTAGATCACATATTTATACAATACTATTCCGATGCTGCTTTGGTTTATCACTGCCCTGATCACTCCTCACGCGTGTTTACCTCTTTGCTCTCTGCTGAGCGCGGAACTGAGCCTTTTGCTGAGCTATCCCAGCGATTCTCAGACCTTCACTGTAAGAACAGTGGCAAATTTACACACCACTGCTGCGTGTATTTTCCTAGCATCCCCTAGGCATATTGCTTTCATATTTAGAGGCAGAATGCATTAAAATAAAATGCACTAAAAAATTCTGCAACCAAGTTAATGGCATAGAACCTACTGGATTTTAACTAGATTTAAAGTGTCAGTAAATAGAAGTCTAGATCTTGACATATTCCCATTTCATGTTTATATACTTCCCACCTTGCTCTCAAATGCAGATGAAAGGGCTTGTAGACTTGCTAATTTATTGGCATGTTTCTGGGCAATGCTAAACTTTCCAGGTCTGCCTGATGTCAAAAGGAGTCAAATCTGGCTAGCTCTCACAGACTTGGACCTGAAAAGTATTGTTCTGTAACTGCTTATACTATGTGACATTGTCAATTCCATACTATCTGTGGAGCCTGATGCTGGGAAAAACGAATTTCCAGAGAGGTTATGAAAGATCAAGGATGTTGTAATGTCATCATAATTACATGTAACTTGGGCATCAGCATTACATAAAAGCATATTGAATGCTTACTTAACATAACATTTGAATAAATCATGTTTAAAATCATCATGTTCACTGAAACATTTATTTCAGCTAGAGCCACGTAGTGTAAGCTTCTCATACATAAACATTTTTGGCGTTATTTAGGAAAACTTGGCTCACATCACTTAATTTCTACTTTAAAAAATAAGAGGAAGCTATGTGAATCTTATTTTTATAGCAGAAATCTTCATCGTCTGCTACTTACTGATGTTTCAGCAGATTTGCAATGATAATTCAATAACTGTGTCTATAATATCCTGGGAGTTTTAAACATAGTTTCCCATTTTTTGCATTTAGCATTTCAGTCTGTACTTTCTTACTTTTCTTGATAGGTTTGTAGGTACTAAAAATAATGTTCATTAGTGCCTATCACACTGGGTGGCAATAAAGCCCTGGAATACCTATCCCTGTTATCATGAGTTGAACCTTCTTGGAAGAGGGAAAGAGGGAATTTTGTTGGCTCACGAATTGCAGGTATCTCACTGCTGCTGAGGTTTCCTGGGTTTGCAAGGTGGGCTGAGCAGTCCTGAAGTGAAAGTCCAGAGGCAGCTAGTGCCAGGAGGAAGCTACACATCAAAGCTTGGCACCTGAGCATTGCGATCAATGCTTTGCAACAAAGCCGTGTAACCCACGCTTCATTTGGACTCTATTGTATATGCTGGGTCAGTTCGATAAAGGAGTTTTTCTCACTTCAAGATAGGAAAAGGCTCAGATATAATGTGGTGGGCATTCTCCAAGCCTGTGGAGAGAGAATTTAACATCACTTTTTTCCCCCTGTTTTATAGAGCTTGTGCGAGTTGTGTAGATTTCCTTCCAGAAAAAAAAATAAAAACTCCCTCAAAAGCGGGGTTCTCTATTAGCCATTTTCGGAATCTGAGGTTGAAATAGCTCACTTTTGTGCTGTCAGCATTATATTTGAGCTATAAATATTAGTCCTTGTAACTGTATTTTTATGCTGAGTCATTTTGTTAGATACACAACATAGAGAGCATTTGCTAAACATCCTATGATTCACTCGCATCACTTTGTGTCCTGGCCTTACTCAAGAAGCAGATACTATATTTCACTCTCCTAATGATCATTTTCAAGTGACTATGATATTTATCTTAATTTCTCCTCTTACATGATCTTGCAGGATTTAAATGTGTGCCACAAAGTGATGAAATTTAGCTATGTTTAGCTACATTTAATTTGGCTATGTTCAGCTACATTTAAATTTAGTTATGTCAAGCTACACTTTAACTTCTATTTATTTAGATAAAAGCCACTAACAATTCTAGCATAAGGGTAGTAATTATATAACAGATTCCCTGTTTGCCGGCCACCTTTCGTTAGCAGAGACCTTCCTCATGGTGCTCCAGACTACTTAAACAGATATGAGAGATCTTGGTTGGATATCCTTATGGAAGGCAATGCGCTCCATGTACCAAAGAGATCTAGCCTGCCTTCCCATTAAGTCACCACGGATATAATTTATCTCATGCAGTTTTAGACATCTGAAAGTTAAATGTCTACCTAGGAGTAGGCTTCATCATAGCCATTAATCACTTCAGAAGGGTGATTCATCTACCGTATTATAAGGGTTTTTTCTGTCTTTGTAGTTGCTTTTATCTCTCCATGGCTTATTAAAATAACCCATGGTAACTGGCTCAGACATACACAACTAGCTTTTTATGCTTGTATCAGTACCAATGACTCCCATTCAACAGCGTTTTGAAAGTGGTATCATCCAGAAAGTGGGCTGGTTTAAAAACCAGCAATGGTTTTAAAAAAGAACAGCAATTTGTGATCTTGCAATTCAGAAAATCCTAACATTTCATATAGGTATCTTTTCTTGTATGATATTGAGTGCGACTTCAATGGAGCTGGGGGAAAAAAGGAGAAAAGGAGTTACTATTTTTGTTACTTTAATAATGCTAAATGCAAAACATTAGTTCTGTCTACAAAAACAACACCAGAAGCAATACCAAAACCATATGCCCTCCATTTGATTTACCATCAAGGATTGCCTGGCTGCTCACAGAACCTCTTCACTTAATAGTGGCTCTAGGCAAGCGCATGTATAATATCCAAAGCAGTTTTGTTCTTTTATTAAAGTTGTGATAAGGATGCAAGGCATTTTAATGAGAATAATCAATTACATAATGATATTCATATACAACAAAGTGCTTTTAATATAAGCACATTTAATGTGGTGCTTTTGTGATGGGAGAATTACTTTTATAATTCTTTCAGAAGCTTGTCTGCTATTGGCGTTATGCAAACAGCAGCACTAGGAGACTTCTGTAAGAGATGAACTCAATTTACTCATCATTCACAAGAAGGCATTTTTCAACGCAGAGACCAAAGGACCTTACCACTCTTCTGAACATAAGAATTTCGATATCAAGATGTGTCCACATTTTTGTAAGAGAAGGGAAGAAGGACGCCATTAACAGTCTGATCAGAAGCCCACTGTGGAACTTTTAACATTTAAAAGATTATATTTACTCTTTCCTGTTTCATTTGCCTAATTGTTTTCCTGATCTCCCTTTGCAGTTATCATTTTTCTTCTAGAAAGAACCTAACTTAATTCTAGCCTGCTAATTGCATTTTTGCTGATGGATGCCAATAGTTAATGTGGCCATACAAGATGTTTTGCACTCTTGAAAATTTTAATTAAAGTATTAGGGAAACTGTTACTATGACCGAGTCTCTTGTGGTCTTAAGGGTACAGATTTACTTAACCAAAGGGATTGAAAACATTTTTTTTTTTTCATTTATAATACATGTTAATTTAGAAGTTGGGCCCTCTCCTGCTCATAGGGAATGTGCTATCAAACCCATTTTCATGGCCACAGGGTGAGCTGCATCTCTCGTTTGCCATTCCTTTGGGTATGTGTCAGGATATTATTCTTGGGGAAAACATAGACTGGGCATGCTCTCTGTATTGCAGCTTTGCAAATGTATATATGCAATACCTTGCAGCAAATGGCCTTGGACTCTTTAGTAAAGAGCTTATGCATCTTCTCTTCCCAGTATTGACCGTGTGACTCTACAAACACGAGCTTTGTGACTACAGTCAAGGGGCACATTTAGGTCACTGCTCAGGTTCAAGTTGCCCCTTCTCTGTTCTTCCTCTCCTTTCCTTGTCTCTCCTTTGCTGAAATCAAGAAACGACTCAATCTTTACTGAGTCATGGTGGGCAGGACAACAAAATGGGATGGACATGGGCCAAAACTGTGCTTGAGAATACCAATCAAACCACAAAACATATATGCTTAGACATAGCCTCAGGCATGAAATACTGTGATTTTTAAATTAAAAGCTTGAGAATCCCAATGTCTAGAGTATGAAAATAAAATAGGCATTGTGAAGATGGGGGAGGCATTTATTTGAAGATTAGATGTAGATGTCAGTTCTCTACCTAAGAACCAGGAGTTTCTACTAAATGGACAGAGACCTAGTCAGCTCAGTTAAGGGACCCTGTGTACAAAAATCCTGGAGTCCTTCTTTTAGCGGGGAATCTGACTGGAGAGGCTCTGGGAAGCCAACGCACGCAAGTAACTAGTGTCACTAGGATGCTCCACAGTGTCCCACATGGGCTCCAGGAACCTGTGGGTCTCGCAGAGGTCCTGTGTCACATCTGAAAGCTCCATGCAGGCATCGAGGTAACTCAGAGCATCTTGAGTGGACTAGATGGTGGCATCTAGCCTGAGCCCTACCCACCCTACCAGTTTTGTTTTAGGTGTCTGGTCATTGCAATAGGATCCATAGACTTGAAAGAGGCCTCACAGCTTTCTGTGAAGTGTCCAGGCATTCACAATACTAAGCTGTTAACATATTTTATCCAGTGCATATTTAATGTGAAATACATAACCACATCAGGAACAGGGACCAAAATTAGGATCTCTCCTTCCCGATATAAGTGGAGCTTAATGCATTCAAATTCAGGATAATTTACCCCATGCTTTTAGTTGCCGCTCTTTAACTTTTCTAAGGAGACAGGTAGAGTAATGCACAGAGGCATAAATCAGATTGTAAGATACAAATCAATACTTATTATGGAGCGCCTCTTACATTCATCGCACTTTCTCAGAAACTACTTAGCTAAAACTTATATTTTATTGCTGATTCCAGCAAAGCCTACACTTTTCAGTCAACATCTCCTTTTGCTCCCCATTAAACCAGTGGCAGGATAGCCCTTTGTCACAGTTAAATAGATATTTTCAGACAAAAATTACTTCCTTTTCTGCTTAAAAAAAAAGGTAGTCTGCAAAGTCATACGGATTTCAGCTGAAAAAGCTCAAAAATATAGATTTAAAATGCAAATTTTCAATCTTTCTTTTTGAATGTGTCTTAATATTTAACCACACATTAAAGTATTCAAAACCTCAGAGATAAGGTTTCATCGTAGATTGAACACAATGATTTATCTGACTTCACTTTACAAAAACTAATCAAATAAATACATTGGAAAGTGTTCATCTGGATCAACTATAAATCTTTCCTGGAAATTATTCACATTGCTTTAACATGAAAGTATAATATTTTTATTATGCCTTTCACAAAGAAGTGACCACTTTTTTTTTTTCCTTTTTCATTTCTTGTCAATAGAGTCATGGATTTACAAGTAAAACCCACTTAGACAATTTCCAAAAGAGTATTACAATTGTACCATGTCAGAAGTTGAACAACTCAATTTAAAGATTTTTTTCTTTCCATCCCCAGATGCTACAATGATGCTCTGAAAAACCTTTTACACCCTAAACTATATCTTGTTTTGGCAACAAACATAGGACATGTAAATCATATTCTCTCTTTCTCTCTTTTTTCAGGAATGCAGTTGAAGAAAACAAAAAATTATATGCAATTTATGATACAAGGTAAGTAACAAGAAGTACTTTTAAAATGTGATTATTGTATGCAAATGGAAGTTTAACCTTTTAGGAATATTAAAAATTACTGTCAACAAATATTTTAAAATATTGACAATGTATCCTGAGCTACAAAATAATATTTGAATTAAAACAAAATGGGAAATATTTAGACCATCATACACACAATTCTGTATCTACCTAAGAATGATTTTGCTTTCTATATAGTGAATATGACAAAGGAATTCATTTGCACAGCCAACTTTTAACTTACATTTTATTCCTCAGAAGGAATATAGCCCATGATCTTGAGCCCTGCGTTATGAGCTCTTTCTGCCACCAGTGGTTTGAGAATGAAAGAAAAGGGCTAGTGGACACACACATCCTTGGGAAGGAGAGATGCATTTAATAAGACTAAGCAGCATTTCCACAACTGCAGTGGCAGATCTTGGCAGTGCAGAACTTGGGATACTGCCTCTCTATACCAACGATGTGAAGCATTTCCTATTCCCTCGTTCTTCATGTGCTACTGTCTGCTAAAGTCACCTCTCAGAATAAGTAACAAAATAATTTGCAAGAGCAAGATATACATCAGACTTTCACTTTATTCTGTTCATAGCTTTTTCCCATTATTACTCTGTACTATCACTTTCAGAATTATTCCTAATCTTAGCAAATCAGGATTGATGCCAAATCATTTCACTGCATTTCCTTTTTATTGCTTGTCCTGCTTTATGTAGGAGAGCTTGCATATATAAAGTCTTCTTTTTTTCAAATTTTTTTCCTTATCTTTCATTTTTTTTCAATATTAATATTCAGAGGAACATTTGGATGCAGATGCCAGGAAAAAATATTTCTTAGTGCTTGAGCTAGTCCTTATACAGATGCATTAGTTAGTTAGAATTCTGACTTACTCATCCTTTAAATCTACATAATACTAAATATAACCTACTTAAATAACTTACACTTGTCTTCCTTACTCTGTATAATGTCCTGCACAATGAGGCTTTGGTTTTGACTTGGAATGCTGGCTGTTGTAGTAAAAACTGCATAAACAATAATTACGAATGATATTCATAAAATTATTGAATAAATATGAAAACAGAGAGAAGTGTCCTATATCCTTCTATTTTTATCTAACTTGAAATAAAAATCTGCCGTATACTGTTTCTTGAAGATAATAATGTTCTTGACAAAGCTCTCAAGTAGAAACTCTTAACAAGAAAGTCCTAGGTAAAACAACTCTTTTTCAAATGAGGTTACAGTTAAAAAAAAAAAACATAAATCACTTGTTTGTTTTTCTAAACACAGACAGCGTTTTCATCAAGACAGATACTCAAAGAATAGTATTTCTAAGGCACCACAGGCTTCCCTAATGTATTTATGTTATTTCAGTGAAAAATCATTAATCTTTATGATGAAAAAAATGTGAGTTATAAAGAGCTGTGATTATATCTTCCTCTACCAAAGTGTCGATGGATTTTTATTTTGATGCGTCTGACTCATTATGTGCATAATCCACAGCTTTGTGCCTCGTAAGAAATAGAATATTGCAGGAATACTGTTCTAAATTCATTCAGATAATGCAAATGCTCATTTCTTGAATTTCTCAAATAAGAATAAAAAAACAGCTGAAGATTAAACAATAGTTCAAAACATTTTGGGTCAAGCTTCTTATTACAGGCAGATTTTTGTCCCCATTACTCATATTGATTAATACTTTACCCTTTACTTGGCCCACTAAAATATTAAGAGCTCTACTCTTTCAGAACTTTTGGCATAACAACATAAATATTTCATTATAATTAAATGAAAATCAGCAAATTATGCAACCAAAGCAAATGGATTCGTGCAACACAGTTTGTTTTCAATGACAGAAATGCGGACAATGAATGTCAACTAAAATATTACTCAACATCAGCAAATACACTTTTGGATAAATATGTATAATAGGTAAATATAGTATTGTTTTCCTAACAGAGTATGTCCAACAATTATTGCTCATTATTTGAACAGGCAGATTGCAGCATACAAAGCCATCGAAGCAGAGAGTATTCCCTAAGCCCTGATACCACATATCTATTCCCCAGCATCCTGCTGTCACTCTTAAGCTCCGCTTCTGCTGATATACTGTAGGAAGGAAAGCAAGAAGGTTGAGCTTACTGCAAAAAAAATATTACATTTCTGTTGAAAAGTGTTGTGGCAAAAAAACGGACCTGAACTTGTGATTTAACAAAATAGAGCAAAATAGAAGACATCTTTGAAAAAAGACAATCAAGATTTTTAATTTTTTTTTACATTTTTTTTTAGCCAGTTTTATTAATTACACCTTCTCAGTAGGTTAAACCAGCAGGCTAGTAAAATTGCTGCAAGGCAGAATAGGTAAGCAGAAGCATGAGTCTCAGCTTAGAAAGATTAATGTCCTGTGTTCCTCCAAAGACACCACTTCAGCTTTAACAGCAATTCTTCCTACAATTTTTTAGTTTCTATCTATCTCTGTTTTGTATCTCTGAACCCTCTGTGATTGCAGTTGCTTCAGGGTAAGACTGGATCTTTGTCAAAATCAGCTAAATGACAGACAAGCCAGAGAGGAAAATTAAAACAAAAATGTTCTGATAAGTGGTTCTGACCTCAGTAAGTTGGGTTATGCTCATTTTGTCAGGGAAGCCCTCAATACCACTTTCTGGTGTAAGAGCTTAGTGATATATTGCACGGTGTGATCAAACGCTTCTTTCCTGGTTCTCAAGCCACTTTCTCCTACAGCCCAGGGACTGGCAGTGGTAGTACCACAAATGCTGCTCTTGTAAGCCGACCTCCCTTCTTTTCTGGATCTTCCCATCATTGTCTCCTCTTCTGTATCTCCGCTAGTACTGACAATGATGAAGCAAACTGGAATTTCATCCAAAACGTTAAGTAGCAACTCATTCCATTCTCACTACTTTCAACAATTTCTACCCTTTAAAAAAGGGCAAAGCATGTTTGGTTCCAGCTCTAGCTCCTGCATGGAGATGATGGGGCATCTGCGGAGCATGTCAGTGCAGATCGGATCTGTGCTTGTGAAGCAAACCCCTTGATCACTCCTGCTTACTGTGCTGGGGTTCACGACACAGAGCCGTCCCGCAGCATCTGACCTGGATTGCTTTCCTTTGAAACTAAGGTGGAAAAGGCACTCAACAGCTCCCTGAATCAAGTTGTTGATGAGCATTTTGTTCATGGGACCAGAGTAGAACTTGCCCTGAGTAAAAACACACCAGGCTGGATGGCATGACCTTCACAACGACTGTTCTGCCTTGCAGATTAGCACCACTACTTGTTAAAACAGATATAGGCAGTGAATCCATTTTAACACCCTACAGGTTTCTTTCATGTACAAGCCTGGCAGGTTTATTCTCCTGCATGTATACGCATCAGCCCAAGGACAGTCTTTTTGCTTCCTTCACACATAATATTTCCCTTCCTGGATTTCCACAGTGGCCGTTATCAGTATTGGTGATCCTAAGGAAGAAAAGAATATCACTCTTTCTGCCTTTACCTCCTTGATCAAAATTTGAATTCGAAGCATAGGTCTTCTCTAGAGGCCCAGAGACTGACACACTCACCAGAGTACCTGATGATTTCTGTATACTCTAATGCAGTATGTGAAAGAGTATGTTATATACCATAATGAATTCTAGTCTCTGAACTATGACATTAAAAGTCACACTTTTTACTGGAGTAATTTCAACAGAGACAGAAACCTTATATAAAAAAAAGTGAGAATGACAAATGGGTAGGGCACTTTAGGGATGGAGGGAATTAGGCTCCATTCCTTAGGCCACTGAATGTTTGATTATTTTATCCAACAACTCATTCCTGAATTACTTGCTTATCTATGAACTAACTATACTTCATAGATGACAGCCTAACCACTGGGCCACAGAGCCATGTGAACTCTTTCTCTCAACCGCTGTGTTTAACTATTCAATGGGACGTGTACTATTTCGAACTACAGATATGAAAACCTCAGATCCCATAGTCTGGGCTGGCCACAGGAGATACATCCTTTGGTCTTCTCGCATCTAGAACCTACATGTTGTAACTGAGTGGTCTGTTTTGGTAAACACAAAGCCCAGACTCCTTCTTGCCATGTTCTGAAATGACTTACTTGCTTTTTGAAAGGACAATTGTAGGGGTCTAAATTCAGGAGATGATTACAGGTTGTGAACTTGGGGACAGCCTAAGGATTTTGTTCCTGTGGCCTGCTTTTTTTCCCTACTGGCCACATTAAGCATCTCCCTGCTCAGTGTCTTTGCTCCTGTCATTTCCTTAAATGCCCTGCACTGTTCTGACTCTTAGTTCGAGACTTGTGCCGCAGAAGCTTCATTCAGAGTCTTTTCTATAAACAACTCCCAAAGCACCATGTTCACTGTAAATGCCACGTCACTGAGATATCAAGATGATTTTTACCTTTCAGGAAATTCAATGAACATTTTTCATTTCTTAATGCCTTTCAGATACTACTAAGCCTAATTGAATTTAAAGACCCAAAGAACAAATGCTCCATAACCCCCTAACTGCTTCCTTATCCCATCAGCACCAACTTGGATTATCTCTCAACTACCCACAGACAAATTATTTTTCTGCTAGTTCAGACAACTACTTAAAATGAAGTGATAAAATACGATAGACTCCTCAGCATTGTTGATTCATTCATACCTCAGGTGCGTTTCCAAAGCACTAGAATAGCACGTTAACCAGAAGCAGGATTCTCTAAAATATTTTATTTCTGTTATAAAATAGACCACCTACTTAAGAAAAGGTATTAGTGTTTAAAAGTGATTTTAAACATTTAATTCTTCATAAGATTTATGTTCTTCACTATTAACACTTTCTTTCAGCCCTCAAGGGGAGTTTTGGAATGAGCTGGGAATGAGTTGGTACCCTTCCCTAGCTTCACTTTCTCCTAAATATTTTAAATATTTAATGTTCAGTACTGCCCATCCATAGCATTAAAAAAAAGCAGCATCCAGGTCCCTCAGATCACTTATATATAGCTTTCTTTTCTCATTATTTGTCTTTCCATTTTTAAGCCCTTGAGTCATTTATGCTTGATGACACAGCTCTCAAGCTTTCATCTTGTGGTAACAGTGAGTTTCCCTGTGATTTTTCTCATGGCCTATGGGTTTTTCCCATTGTATTGAAAACATTTTCGGCCTGTTTCTGCTTTTACTGGAGTTTTAAGCATTACCTACAACATCAGCATGGTCAGGATGGATCACGCTAGCTAATTTGTAGAGGAGAGGCGAGAAGCCATCCACACCTCCTCACCCTGACACAAGACCAAAGCACTCCTCAAGTGCCCGCCCTTTTCCCTGAGCCGTATTCCCATGGGAAGGGGATACGTAGAAGGAAAAACAAGTGGTAGGAGAAGAAGGCCTTGCTTTTTCTCCTCTTGCTTAGTGAACACCCTTGCAATTGCCAGGATGAGGCAGGGGCCGAGGGCAGGTTTTTGCTGCCAGCACCGCGTGGTGAAGAGGTCCCTGCACAACCGCTGTGGAGCCGGCTCCGTCCGCACAGGCAACAGGACCTGGCCAGGCCGATCGGTCCTAAGGGAAGGGCTACTGACCCGAATGGAGGTTAACAGCAGCGCAGCCCAACGCATTTCCTACACAAAGCTGAGACCCCACAGCGCACGGGCAACGCGACCCACACCACGCAGCTCTCGCAGCACGCGTGCTTGGCGCCCGCTCGGTCTCCCCGCGTTGCGCTGTGCGCTACATGTCCGGCCCCACGCTCACCAGGGCCATGTGGAGGCTCCCTGGCCCCACACAGGGGCTCGGGTACCACAGAGGAGACGTCTGTGCGCGAGGTCCTGCTCTGCGCCCCCGGGAACCCACACGGTGCTGCCGATGGGGACCCAAACCCAGCTCGTAGCCCCGGCCAACACGGGGTGCGCCCAGAGCTTACCACCCCACGGGGATGCGGGAGGGCAAGCGGGGCGCTCCCGGCCGCGGGCGACCACCCCGCTGCGGGGGGCTCCCGGCCCCGAGGCGAGGAAGGCGACGGCGGCCGCGGGGAGGCACCGGGCGCCCCTGCGGGGGAGCCGCCGTTCGCTGCCCGCCCGCCCCTGCGACTCCCCCGGCCGCCGGGAAGGAGGGATGGAGGGAAGGAGGGAAGGAGGGCTGGCGGGCGG
>JAWLRI010000144.1:4380579-4398775 GCA_034781795.1 Crypturellus tataupa
ATGTCCTTCGTGAAAGAAACTGTGGACAAGCTGCTCAAGGGCTACGACATCCGCCTCCGACCCGATTTCGGAGGTGAGTTGCCCCGGCCGGGCTCGGCGTCCCGGCTCCCTCCACGCCGGGGGCCGCCGCCGCCGCGGTGCTTCCCGCTCCCCGCTCCGCGCACCTCGCCGCGGCCGCCGACGGGTAACGCTCTCCCCGCTCCCGCCAGGTCCGCCCGTGTGCGTGGGGATGAACATCGACATCGCCAGCATCGACATGGTGTCCGAAGTCAACATGGTGAGCGGGGCGCGGGGGGCCGCCGCGCCGCGGCGAGCGGGGCAGAGCCGGGCGCAGGGACAGGCGCAGCCCTGACCGCCAACTTTATTTCCCGGGAGGCGCGCGTCCCTTGTTCTCTCTCTCTCTCTCTCTCTCTTTTTTTTTTTTTTTTCCTTTCCCCTTTCCCCTCACCTTTTTCCCCCCTCTCTCCTTTTTTTTTTTCTCTTTTCTTTTTCCCTTTTCCCTTTTTTCTTTTATTTTCTTTTCTCTTCCTCTCTCGCTGTTGCTACGAGCGGCCGCGGGGGCCCGGGTCCGTGTCAGTGGCTGCTGCCTCCGCGGGCGGAGGAGACACGGGCTACCGAGGCGGGATCAGCTCTGACAGAAAAGCTTCACTCGTGAGCCTGGAGCCGGCGCGATTACCCATGTAGCGTAGGGGGAACTAGGGTCGTGCTGCTCAGGGTGCTTATTTTGGGGCTGTCAGATGCGCCAAGGGGAGGGCTTGTGTCCAGCGCGTTCCTGCAGCGAGCTCCGCGAGGCAGCGGAGTTTTGATACTTGGGGGTTACGAGCAAGGGCTGTGATTTCCTGTCCTAATCCTGAGTCCGAGGTGGGTTTTTCAGTAGGTCTTTTGACCAAATTACTCACTCCCCCCTGAATCTCGGGTTCCTCCTTCCTGCAGCCTGAGGTAAAAGGATGAACCTGCTCTGCAGATGGCTAGTTACTCTTATGATGTTACAAAAAAACCCAAATCTGCACGTTTGAAAGCTGCACCCTCCTTTAGTAAAAATGATACACCAGATCTAGCCCTCCTAGTGCACTGCTGCAGTGTTACCAGCTTGGATAGTGGGGCTTTATAGATGTTCTACTTATTTTCATTAATCTTGACGCTTCCTTCGCCTACTCTGCCCGAAACTGTGAGGTACAAACTTCTTATTATACTTCCAATGGTTTAAAAATATTTTTAACAGAGATTTAGTTACTTGTTTGTAACTGAAGTATCACTGACATCTGCCACCTTAGTCATTCAGAAGTTAATGCTTAAGACAGCTTCTTCTAGGCTTCCTACAAATGCAGGCAGCTGCAGAGACATCTCTTATATTCCATTTATCAGTCTTTTTTTTGTATCTGCAGGATTGATTCTCAATAAAAATTAAAGCTGAGGCTTGGAGAGTAATTCAGAAGTCTGACTTCACTATTTCCACAGTCACCTCCCTAGCCTTGGCTATACTCCATGCTTCAGGGAAGCACTGCATTAGAGATTGAAGTAATATTTATATAACATTTTCTGTATGTAAAGTGTCACACAGGCCATAAATATCAGAGGGAAACAGAGAAAGCAAGACTGGGAAAGAAAAAGAGAAGGTGTATGGTGTATTTTTTGTTTGTTTTTTTTTTTTAGTTTTGAGAAAACTTCTAAATAATAACTTTGCCAACCCATGCAGCAGGGACATAGAAAACAGCAAGGAATTACACTGGTCAGTGCTATGCTGCTAGATTGGGTAATTAGATCTCACATGCAGCAGGGCCTCCTCAAGACGAAAAGCACTCTCCGTTCTTCCCAAACCAGGAGTAACAATTACTACGATTTTCTAGCTTGGCCACAGCTTAGTGCCCGCTGCTTCCCATCAGCTAGCAGAGCTCTAAAGAAATCAGGAGGTCATTTTCACACGGCAATGCAAAGTCTGAAAAATAATCGGTAAAACAAATAGGTGTTTCTGAAGGGAATTGCCACAAACCTGTTGTTGCAAAAACAGGGTTGATTTGCTTCAGACAGAAAATGGGCACAAGTGATTCTGGTTGGTGAAGAACTTACTGCAAATAGACTTTCAGCTGATCTTGTCTCTCCTCTCCTTGAAAGAAGTCTTCCACTAAACACAGCTATGTTCAAATGCTGCCAGAGTTGTTTTCCTTCACTTAGTTTAGTAGAATCTTGAGTAAATAAGGATGAGAAGAGCTATACATTCAGGGAGGCAGTAGATGGGAGCAAGAAAGTCACCATCAGTTCAGAGACCTGAGCCGTATCTGTTGAGCATCATACTGGTTGCCAACTAAAGGCAGATATTGTTAGCATTGACCATTAGCCTCATTAAGTATTGAAAAGTATTACGAGAATTTCTGTCTGTAAACTGTGTTAGTAAGGACATTTATTTCCTAGATTTAAAGCTAGACATTGGTGTAACCTTTCATAATTTAGCTTGTTAAAATTCATCTCCATACTAAAAATAAAATAACCAGCGGGTTAGCATTCTTCAATTTTATGAATATAAATAAAAATATTACAGTAGGTTTTTTTATTCTGCCTTGTGGGCAGCTTGTAATGTAGCTTTCAATGTTATGATGTCTTTGTAACAAGAATTGCTGTTTGTATCTTACTCTTTTCTAGTCTTAATCAAATTGTAGGCTCATATATAATATCTTTTTAGTTATTAACTATTAATTATTTAAGTTTTCAGGATTTTTTTTTGAAATTGTGCTAAAAATCTTTTGTCATATGTACAACCTGTAGCTATTTTCTTGGAGTTGAGATATTGAATATGAAAATGCATCTGCAGATTACATGAAAGTTAATTATTTTTTTCTTTTTTTTTTAATTTTTGATGCAAAAATAATAATCTGGACCAGGTGGACTGATGTCACTGTCAGGACAGCACAGCATCAAACCATCTTACTAAAGAGTTTTAAATGAGCAGCAGTTTCTATTTGATCTCATAACATCTTGAAAGTATTGAGTAACGTTATTGAAATAGTGTGTTACTCTGCTATACTGTTTACATAATGCTGAAAATATATAATTATGAGATAATATTCTTTCACATTTCTACTTACAGTAATATATCTGGTAGGAACAGTGGATTAATGAACTGAGTGTAAGTGCATTTTTCAAGGAAGGGCTTGCATGCTGTTAATGATCTGCATATATATATATATGTATGTTTTTATATACATGCATATATGTCTAGTGTTTTCTTATCTTCCTATCATTGTGCATACCTTCCCATTCTTATATGCCCATTTTACACATTTTCCAGTTGGATATTTTTGAGCATACTTCCAATAATTGGTTTTAAAAATGCTGTAAATGCATGCAAGATATACACTAATATGCATCTCTAGACAAAATGCTGACTAATAGTATCAGATATAATACTGAAGAAAATAGCATATATTCTTTTAGAAAGGGAATCTAAAAGATTGCTCTTGTCAGATAGAATTTATCACTTTACATGAATTTTGTTGACTGTGTTCTGTATCTTCTGTGTTTCAGAGGTATGTTGCACTTAGATGAGGTAAATTGAAAAAGAAATAGTTCTCATGCTTTTTACTAGTCTGTCAGCCTCTTTCTGATCGGGTAGCATCCATAGTTTGTGAGTTTTTCTACTGTGATTTCTGTTGAACATTTGGTCTGTGAATCAAATACATTAGTTCCAGGCATATAATTTCCAAAGACCAAAATAGCTCTCTATCCTTCAGAAGTTAAATAATCAATATATTGATTCCCCAAATAACCCTCTTTTTGAAGTCATTATTATAGTTGGAAGACTAAGGTGCTGTGCTTTCATTTTCTCATCATTTTAGGATGTGGCTTTTAGTTTATGGGAGGTAAAACTAAAAAGTGAATAGAGAAAACAAGGGGATCAGGAAAAAAATGAACCTTTCTCCTTGGAGATCATGTTTTGCAGAGGATAAGATGATCTTCTGTAAGACAGAAATCTGGTGCTACTGCTCCCTATACTGCTCTCTGTAAACTTATTGTGTACAGAGGGGACTTGAGTGCTGATGATCCAAGGTTTTTCAAAGACTTTAATTTCAATAAAATTAAACCAGCAAAACCCAGGAGGCATCCTTGGCTATACAGTCTATAAATGTCTAAAGTGTCTAAAAATGGCGTTGGGCTCCGTGCATCTAAACTTGAGATGCTTATAATGACATGTCTAAATGTCATCTGGATACCTAAACTCTGCAGTTGTAGCCAATGGAGCCAGTCAGAACAGGTTTTGATTGCTTAGATAAAGGGACCTAGTGTCTTGTTTTGGTTCTCTTGGTATCATAATTGCCCCACAATTTCCAGCCATAATTGTCGTATATCTCTCACATATCCTGTGCCTTATCTGTTCATGCTTTGTGCAGGTATGTTGGACATGACTCTTAAGTGCTAAATTTTAAATAACTGAATCATATCCTAGTCAATATGACTGATGGAGTTCAAAGAACAATTTTTCTTATGATGAGTCACCTACATAGTTCTTCTGAGATATTGTAGATGTTCCAAGGTATCACAATTGGACTCTAGCTGCCTCTTGAGAAGTGCGTGGATCTGCCATAGGACTGGAGCCATAGGACTTGCCAGCCTCAGACAGATGTCTTCTTAGATCCAGTGCATCTAAAATTGCACCTAATGCTCATGTTTAGATAAGGGTGAATTTTCCCCTCAATGTCTAGTCTTCATCAAGCTTCCATCTAGAATGATTAGGAGAGAGACATTGAATCATCATCTTGGACAACTACTTTTCAAGATGGAAGGATTCATCTTTTAGGGATATTCATCTTTCCTGAATGGCTATGGAGAAAGCCTAGACAACTGCATTAGTCTTCAGTTGGTTGCAGTTAGGAAAGGGGTAACTTGACCTGTATTTCCTGTCATAAATGTCTACTTTCTCAATATTTTACAAACAAAATCTCATGCAAAAAATGGCAGTTGAGGTGTGACATATTTTGCTTTAAAGATTCAGATGGAGCAATCAGTTGAGTTAGAAGAGTGATTACTTAATCATTTTCATTGCAGACAAAGAATTTTTCTAACTAAAAGAAAACCTGTTTGCGATGCTTGTAAGTTGATCACAAATTACGAGAGTACAAAATATCTACTTTGATATACTTATAAAATATCTACTTTGATATACTTAAACCCTTTTATTTTTATATATTTTACAGTTTTATCTAGGTAGAGAGGAAAACTACTACACCATACTAAATAGATACTGTATAAAAATCATAGATATTATCTTTACATATATTGGTGATAGATATCTGTGCAGTATGATCCAGTAGTGCCTAATTTGGTATGGACTGCCTGTTTTTCAAGTGTGATAGCTCCAACTCTTAAAACATATGTTCAAGCCATTGTCATCTAACTATCACAATCAGAAAATGAAATATATTGCAGTCTTTACAAACGGAATTAAGTCTTTATTCTCGAGTAACTCATCAGCTGTGGAACTTGTGCTTCTGGGACTCCGCTACAGTATGAATAATTTGTCAGTGTGAGCCCAACTCATGAGCATGAAGTAACAGCCCAAGCATGTAGAGATAAAGTCAGAAAGACTGAGGTTTCAGGATTTTTCATGTGAGACCTGACAAGTGTCTACAGCAAGTTCTACAGCACACAGATACAGATCAAGATCAACTGCTTAAGAATCTGTTGTGCGAGTAGAGAAACATCTCAGGCCAGCGTAGCCCTGCAGAAAGTGTCGCTAACATCAGCATGCTGCCACCAAGGAAACATCAGCATGCTAACATCAACATGCTGCCAGATGAGGAAAGTAACGGTACTGCTCCTGGAGCAGTTTCTCTTAGCAGGTTACCTGCTCTCTACTTGCCAGTGACAAGACCATCCTACCTTCTGATGCTCTGTTTTGGCCCTATCCATTATTCTCCTGCAGCACAGCTAACCTTCTCTGCTCCCTCTGCTCTTCTCGTTCTTTATTTCCCCAATTCCATGCAGTTTGGATGCTTTTGATGTTTCCTGCTGTTGGAGGGACACAAGTGCTTGTAGTGGAGGGTGCGCCCTAGGTGTCCCTGCTGGATCAGTGGGGTTGGACTAGATGATCTCTAGAGGTCCCTTCCAACCTTAAGCACTCTGTGATTCTGTGTCACGAAAGAACAGCTTCGATCTTTGATGGGGGCAAGTGAGTGGGTGGTAGATGTCTGCTCATACAGAGGAAAGCAGCTACAGTGGTACTGAGGGCTGTGGCTGTGAAAGGGAAGAAATATCTCCTTATGCTGAGACAGGGTAACTAACTGTTGTTCAAGGTGGCGCTGGGCCTATCGTACAGATCCAGCTGACCTGGATGATGAACTAGCTGCCATCTTTGCTGATATCAAGCTGGAATGATTGCACACATTTCAGGGGACAAAATGAAAAATCAGAATGATCTTTACAAACTAGAAGAGCGGCCCTAAAGGAAGAGGGTAATAGTAGGGGCAAGCACAAAGTGTTTTGCTTTGTAAGGAAGGAGAAAACCAGTACTTGAAAAGAGGGAGAACTGGCCAGGCAGCAGGACACCAAAAATGGCTGTGGAGTTTTTACTGGACCGGAGTCTAAAAGCAAGTCAAATGCACTTGCAAAAAGGCACATCTTGTTCTCAGGTTTGTGATTCACAAAACACTAGGGCTTCTCTAGCCACTGTTGGCAAGGTCTAGGTAACAAGGCTGTGCCAAGTGTTTTTGCACTAGCTTTTAGGAAGGCTGTAAGTAAGAAAAAAAGCTACAGAAGAGGGAAACAAATATTTCTAATTAAGGTAATTAGAAATCAGAGTGTATAAAGCAATGCTGAAGTAAATGGTTGTTTATAGAAGTGAATAATTGATGGAAAGAGTTGAACATAAATTTTCAAAAATGCAGGAAGACCATATTTAGAGGATGCACAAGTAGGAGAAAATCTGAAGATACTAATTAATTCATTGCAGATTATTTCTAAATTAAATAAATTAATTTTAACATCTCCTGTGATGCAAGTTTTCAAGAAGAGACTAGAAAAATACCTCCTGCAATGACTTTAATTTCATGTCTGTAAGGGCTGACTTAGTTGCTACTTCAAAACCTTTTCTCACACTGTATTTCTGTGAATCTGTGCTATAATTCAATTAATATTTCAGACTGTGGCATCCACTGAGTGCAACACAAATGTGTCCAGCTTCAGATGCCCTGGGTGGTCTCCTGATGATTTTCCAATAGATGATGGGTCTCCTGTAGGTCCTTTGTAATACTGGTGAGCTCTATGTGGATATGCTAGGCTGTTAAGCGCTAACATGTATTCAGCTGAGTTGATTTCTTGATGCCTTTGTATTGATTTTCACAGGCAGTAAATGCAAGTCCTTTACAATGCAGCTGTCATTAAAAAAAGTAAAGTGAATGATTAGGGCTTCTGTGCATTTAGCCATAAGTAAATTTTTGCTTTTGTTGACAGCCTTTCAGAATGCTAAACTGATGAAGTGTACTGGCTTGCGTTTTACAGGTGTTAAAAAAAATCACAGAAATTTTATGGATTTATATCCATCTTATGAGTGGCATTTTTACCTATTCCTCTGAAGACAGAACAAGAGAGAGAAAGGAAAGAATGCTATTTATTTGGTGAAGATTTTTATTGATGTAGTAATGCTTATTCAGATAACTTGGTACTCATACAGAAAGCAACAATTTAATAAAGGCACCGCAGACAAGTTCATATTTGTTAGAAAAGAGCATACAAACATAAGAATATTCACGACACATCAGGCTAAAGATCCGTGCAGCCCATTATCCTGACTGAAGTGACTGGTAGTGGATACTTAGGGTAGAAAAGAATAAATGTGTATTAATACTTCTCTAGCATCCTCTTGTGATTTTCTGTGATTTGTGACATGAAAATTCCTAAGTAACAAAACACTTTAGTTACAAAATACTTTCCTCCTCACAATATTATTTTAAGCAGATTTTGGTTATATAAAAAAAGACAACTTGGGTAGTATCAAATGCAACCCATACTGAAGGATAATAAAACTTTCAGAGGAAGAGATCGAGTTAATATTTAGTTGCCATTAGGGGTATTAGTTTATCCAGGACAAACTTTATTTTTCCTCCCCTATGACAGAGAGTCATAAAAAATAGCTGGAAGAAGAATCATTTCAAAAGGAGAGTTCATTTAATATTTGTAATTGAATTTCACACTTCTTATAACTACATGGATTGCAAGGAACAAAAAAAAAAAACCCTGAGTCTAGGCATGTCTAATTCTTTATTCACTATTACGGGTTTGAACCAATAATTTTGGCAAAATGATTTATTCTCTCGGCAGTTAGGAACTGGTTGCAGGTTGCTGTGATAATGTAACCTGCAGTATGAATGTAATATTGCATGCAGCAGAGAGGGATGGTAAAACAGCTGTGCTGGGAGGTCTGCACTTGCACTGGGTAATTGGCAGTTCCATAGCAGTTAATGACTTTTTCCTTTATACTAATATGAACGTTGAATTTTCATTAGTTGATGGGTATGTCTGTGTGGCAGGCACTCTACTGCACGATGCAGAGAAGCCAGAGGCACCTCTGTGCAGTTAGCATCGTTGCACGAAGCTGTGATGTTATGTCAATACAGAGCTCTGGCCGGGATAGTTAAAACAGTGGGAGTTAGGCACTTGAGTACCGTTTGTTTCACAAATCTTTAAACTGGTCGTCTGACATATGACCAGCATCCATCAAGGCTCCCTCTAAGAGAGAGGCAAACACTTCTGTAAGGCGATTCTCTGTGGTCTGAGACAAGTGTTTAAGACAGGAAGGTTCATTTAGGCACAGAAGTGCCTGTCTAAAATAGCCTAACAGGGGGAATGGGGAGGGAAACAGGAACTTACCATCTTAGGGTACTCAGCTTTCAGATGGTTAATGCTGAGGTGAACCCACCTGTTCTTAGCTGCACCTTACCCTGCCTTTCTGAAGTTACGTAGAAGAGTGTGCTGAAACGATGCACAGATGAAACGATACACAGATGATCTTTAGCAGCACTTAGTGATGCTGCTTAGTGACAGGCTAAGACTTACATAAAATTCTATATCTGCTTGAAACTATAGAGGCACTTCAGGTAGACTACAGAGGTACTTCAGGTAGACTCTGTGTAATTCCTATATATTGGACACGAGGATAACACTGAAAAACCTAAATTCATGTGACTACAAACATATTGAGGAAAAGATTGAAATTCCTCTGTCTTTTAATTGAAATGTCAGACGACTCCACTGTTATACTGAGGTGCTTTGTTTACCCTCCAGTTAGTAGAAAGGCCTTTTTTTTTGCTAGTCAAATGTTTATTTTCTTCACTCACAACCATTTCGTGATTTCATCAAGAATGTTTTAACATCTCCCTTTCAAATGCATGTTTGCCCATCAGAGAAGCGCTTAGCATGTGATCTCTCTGCTCAAGTGTAAATCAAATGTTGTGGGTGCAGTGCAATTCCCTTGCCCTGTGAGCTCCACTGGGGATGACCCACCACTGGGTTTACATTCGAGCTGGTGCAGAGCCGAGGGCTGCCCTGCGCAGGAGCGACTCGCAGCTGCGCAAGGAGGCCGAGTCCCGCTCACAGCTTCCAGTGGGGAGCTTGTCTGGGAGTAAGAGAGTGAATCTGCCAGACTCAGAATGCGGAAATGTAAACTCACGGAGAGATAAACAAAAGCTATTTTGTAAGCAGATCGCTGCTCTTCTTGGCGGGATTGCTGAGGGAGTTGGACAAGCAATGGTCTCTGACGCTGCTTTAACTGCTGAATTGCATTGAAATTTGAATGTTGAAAACAATAGTACAAAAATCCATTTAATTAATTTTAAAGTCTACCAGCTCAACGTGAGACTACCAAATAAAGAAGTAGATTCTGTAATTAATTCAAGATTGAAAATATGAACGTCTGCCTTTTTCTGCACCATAATGCAGTGATAAGTCTGTGTTTCTCTGCACCAGCACTGGTGCGCCTTAGCTTCTGACCTCCTGGGCTATCAATATAATGACACATAGTCTTTCCCAGCGTTTTCTAATCACGTTAAGTATGCTTTGTCTTTGGACAACAAAAATAACTCCCAAACAAGTCAAAATTTTGCATAGCAAAATACTGCTCCTCCTTTTCAAAAGATCCCCCGTAAGGTATGGATTTGGTGAATCTCCCTTGCTCTTGGGGAGATGCGGCTCCAGAGCATGATACATCCTTCCTGTCTCACAATATCTGTATTAGAAGACACCTTATTATAGAGGGCTTGCCTCTTTACTCTCTTTGCCGGGAACATGGCTTAGACCAAATGCCTCATGGTTAGGCTGCTGCAAGTAAATGAGGAGAATGCTACCTGCACGTCCTCTTCTCTCTGGCCTGCTGCCCAAGATCTCTGCTTCTTCCTGAGAATATATTTCCTGAAGGAAAAGCATGGACAGATGCTCCCTGCAGACTGGGGAACTGCTCTCATGAACCCTTTCCTCAGGGACAAGCTCTGTCTCTTGGTCTTGCCTGGCTTCGTACCCTAGCTGGCAATGCAGAAGAGAGAAGAAGGAGCTTGAGGTGGGATCCTAGCTTTGTTAGGCAGTCAATGCACATTTTAATCCAGGTGGAGATTTCTCAGTTCAAGTAGATGCAATCTTTTTATAGTGGATTTACTGAGTACGAACCTCCATTCATCAACAACCTGAAGAAAGTGCCCGAATCCCCCAAGCTGTCTACAGTAGCCACCTAGAACTGAAGTGCGAGGGAATTGCCTAGTTGAGATAGATGTTCACTGTTTGTGATAGAGAAGGCAATTCGACCTTGAGCATTTTGGGGTTTTGCCTATAAAATGAGAAGAGAGATGGTGTTAGCAGTGCGTGTGTTGGTGTGATGAAGGAGAGGTGATTAAGGGAAATCAATTTTAAGGAGGAAATACTTCATTTCCTTTTAATCAAAGAAAATGGTGTCTCCTTTGGCATTTTTATCATTTTTTTCCAGGAAAATTGGTTGAGTTAGTTGGGCATTGATTGACTGTTTAAAAGATGTTGATTATCTATCATCTGCAATTCTTTTTATAAACTCTCCCCCTTAAATAGAAAAGAAAAAGGAAAAAAGTAGAGGATGGACAGTGAATTAGAAAATGCATTAAAGATAGTTGATCAGCTTATCTTTTCAGAAGACCCACTTTAGTCATTTGCTCATATATTATTAACCTGACTGTAAAGCACTGCATCAAGGTTGAAATTGTATGTACGTATTTCCTGGCATACCCGTTTATGTGGGTGAGGAGTTGCCTTTTGAATGGCATGCTGATGCTTAAATTTGGAAAGGGAAACCAGAAATTTGCATAAAGTAATCTTGTTATCTATTAACAAAGTTTCTTTACATTAAATATATATATACACACACACACATATATATATAAGGCCTCTGATGAGACGATATCTTTTTTTGAGCCTTCCTAAAGAAATAATGTAGCATAGACACTTAGGTTGTTACACCTTTCCTTCATTAGTCGCATATAAAAGGATCTCATTTATAATCCTGTCTTTTTTTCCCCTAATTTACACACAGAGATAAATGTATAATGTAATTTAGTAACCTGTTGGCACAGAGGTTCCTATATGTGCAAAATAATTTGGCTGAAAAAAAGAATTATTCCACTCAGATAAATATAATTTGGTTGCTGATGCCAACTGAACAGCTGTCTTTAAGACAAAAGTCATAATCATTTATTATTACCTTCCTCTAAAAGTTTTTTTTTTTCCAATAGTTAAAGAGAGTGACTAAATCTCATGTGACTTCTACAGAAGGAATCTATTTAAGTTTTGCCTTCTCGTCCCTCTTGGCTCTTGATTATCTACATCTATTGTTCTTTAAAGCCAGAGGCTGCATTTTTCTGATCACTGCTTGTCTAGCCCTTTCCCTAAGGTGTGCTGTCTAAAAAAGAAAAGAAATACTCTGTTCTGGGAAAAAATGATGAAATGATGTGGTGCCTTATGGTAAATAATGGCAGATCACTTCTGAGGAATTCAATTAAAATACAGCAGTAATGCAGTAACAATGCTGAAGATTTAGAAGATGGATGTAGTTGATTGCTTCTAGGGGACACAAAGTAAAATACTGTCTTTTGTGGATGAATGATAAGTCTTTAGATATATAGAAATAATGGGTGTAAAGAATTGACCAGATGTGGTGTAGATGAAGGCAATCAGAGGATGAAAGTGTCAGTATTACTTTTCAATCCATCATTGAGTTGTGGTCATCCATCACTGCTACCATATTTTTCCTTAGCTTCTACTGAAACCAGCAGCATGCTTCCCTCTTCTCCTCCTTATTGATCCTGGCTGAATCTTCATGTTTGTTACTCTCTGGTTACTTTTAGTCAGAGGGGTGATTTTTAATTTTTTTTTAATCACTTCTTTCCATGCAACTAGACCATTTCTGTTTAGGCTTTTCCATGGTGTTCAAGATGCCCTTCCCTGTGGTTGGCTTCCATGCCTCATTGTTCAGCCTTTAGTTTCAAATCATGTTCTGTGTCTGGTTTTCTACCAGTGCTCCATGGCTGACAGGACAGACTTACCTATTTATTTGAAAACAGTGCTTATTTTTAATGATACTGTTATAGTTTGGCATATTCATTTATTTATTTTGACTTGGAACAACAGACACTTGCATGATTGCATAAATAAGTAGTAAAAGAGACAAATATCTGCAAAAGACTTTCGTGACCACAGATGTGTGAAAGAAATCATTGAATTTATTTGTGCCTCTGCTTCTGCTGTATTTTGCCATTCTATGAACTGTGAATATTTCTAATACAGAGGTGGAAAACATGGAAAAGAGAAAAAGGAGGGTTTGTTCAATTTTTAGATTAGTGTAAGAGTTGAGTGGAAGTTATATTTATAGGTTTTCAGAGAAACCATTGGTAGGTAGTTAACCTATAAAGAGGTATAGTTGCAACTTGATTAAGAGCATCCATTTAAATATTCCTCCAAAACACTTGCATTACTGATTGACTGAAACAACTCCAAAGGAGAATATTTTTGCATATTATGTTTGCATATTATGTCATATCAGCCTTTGGAAGAAAACATTTTCCATTCCTTTCCAGGGAAAACACAGCATCAAATTTGACTGTTACATACAGGAATACATACAGTGCAGTTCCAGTGATGTCAAAGAGAACAGATTTTGGCCCATAGTTTGGCAGCTGTCACATAAACTAACAGAAGCAAAGCAGTCCAGCACTAATCCTAATGCCAGGACTGCAAATTTACCCCGTGCATGCAGTGGCAGAAAAGCTACAGACACATAGCCCTTCGCGACTAGAATTTAAAGTAGTTTGGTATCATAAACTGAATTTGCAAAAAAAAAAAGAAGTGTCCAAGCATTCTATCTTAAGACATCTCAAGATATTCTATCTATCTTAAGCATATCCCTGGAAAAACTGGGGCTGCAACATTGTGGGTTTGCACAGAGCATGTTTAAGACAGAAGAACTGTATGTAATTAGAAGGCTAAATTTTGAAAACACTTTGCATCTTTATTTCTTAGGAAAAAAATAATAGATTGTTTTCAAGTGTTGCCTGTGTTGTTTCACAACCTCTGTGAGTTTTTGGTACGAGTTTGCCTTGTTTTTTCTAAAAGCAGCAAAACACTTAGTATAGCTGCAGCTGCTATTCAGTTCATTTTTATATAGATAAAACTTTTTCATGTACTCCTTAACTTTACAGGAATTTGTTGGGATTCTGAAATGCTAATGTGCTTCTAAGATGTGGCCTTTTGTATTAATCAGTCTCTAGCTTATCTTTGTTGTTTATTAAGTGTCCCTTTTAGTGGCCAGCAACTGTAATTTCAGTCGTGAATCATGCTGATATATTGTCTAGCACAGCTACATAATTTTTTAATGTGTGAAAAAAGGCTCCTTTAATCAATAAGTCCAGAAAGTAGCTGGCTTATTTTGTGGAGTCAGTGCAACAGACTAAATAAAAAAACTGAGGATTCACTTTGGGAAGAAGGGAATAAAAATACCCTTAGGAATACCTCCCTGGTGCTTGTGCCACCTTTCTATCCAGGTAAAATATGGAGAGAAGCTTGTCAAGAAGAGCAGAGGATGGATTTTTTGTGCCCTGTGGTCCCTCTGGCATTCGGAGGAGTCGGCAGGGTCATGTTTGAATAGTTCTCACTCTGCTGCAGTTCGTAGCGGAGCCGTCTCGGCTCAGCCTGGGAGCGGAGGAACAGCAGGTTGGTTTAAAGCAACTTTTCTCGTTCTTTCCTTCAGCTGTTTTGACTGTGAGCTCTACCTGGTGGAAAGCTGGGCAGTACATTTTGAAAACATTGTTTTGTTAATTCTTTTAGAGCAAAATCCCCAGATGAAAAGTACAGAGGCTGAATAAATAATGTTGGTTGGCTCAGTGTTTGTTATCTACCAGCAGATCCAACACGATCTTTTTTCTTTGTTTGTGGCAATAAACAAACTAGGACATTAGACACTGAGAAAAGGGGAGAAAAACTGTTTTATTAATTATTCAGCAATCTCCAGAGCCCTGGTGTCATTCTGAGTTAGTGTACATCCCAAAGAAATTATTAAACACTTCACAGTTCAACAGTTATTGCCAGAGCATAAAAAAATATCCCAAGGAACTGAGTTTCCCCTGACTGCCTTCATGTGTCTGTATCCCCACGATTACTGTCCACCTCTCCTACACCAGAAAGGCACAGGACATATATGTAACAGGACACGTGTGCAAATGGGCTGGTAAATTAAACCATTAAAAAATATCCCTGAGTGCTGAAGCTGGACGTGCCGCACTAGTGAGTTCTCCAAATACTTCCCGGAAGAGCCTTGGCCTCTGCCAGCCACCAGAGCCACCAAACGCTGCCCAGACGCTGCCCAGGAGGTAGCACAGGCCGGGGACGGCTTCTGGGGACGCTGATAGCTGCAGCAGCCCGTCCTACCGCAGCCCTTTCCTGGAGGGTGATGAAGTTTGACACTCCGGGTTCGAGGTGTTCTCGCCAGGTGGCCTCAGTGCCAGGGAGCACGTTTAATATTCTAGTCGTGTTTAATTCACCTGTATAGACATAGGCATAGAGTCTCTTGGAGAAATATGTATTGTGGCCTATAGTCCTAATAAACTTCTCTTTTTTGTGCCATATGTTACTGGCTCTACTTCATTGAGGTTTATAGAAAGTTCCCACCAAGTCCTACCGGTCAAACTTGTGAATTAAGGTGAATTCCCATCTGGAATTAAATCAGGCGTTAATAAAACTTCCCATAGTTTTCTGTGCAAAAGGCTGTGCCTGCAGTGGTGTTAGTATTTTAATTTTTCCAGAAGTTTTTTTTTTTTTTTTTTCCTGAAGCAAATACATGACTCAGGACTCATAGGCCTCAGAAATATATCTGGTGGTGAACTGGCAAATTACCCCTGTGTACTGTGGTTTCCAGTTGGCTTTGCTGGGAGTCTGGGTTGATTCCATCATCCATATGCTTTTTATCCTTGGCAATGTTAGAGCCTTATTGTGGTGTGGATTTTTCTTCCATTTTCCTTGCAATGCCTCAGAGAAATACTTGATATTGAGTGTGCGTGAGAGAGGAAAGAGTTGATGATATATTAACAGAGATAAAAAACCTTTTAACACATAATGATCAGGCCAGGTAACTATTTTTAATGCTGTGTAGAATTATTTTGCAAGTTTTATGTTAACAAATGTGGGAAACTGTCTATTTTGGAAACATGGAAAAATGGAGACTTGAGCAGGCTGAGATTTACAACAGCAACCCAAGATTGCCATTAAAAGAATGCCAAAGAATTCCAAAAAGAATGCCTTCCCTGCACAAAGCTGATGAGAGCTACTTGTTACAGACTGATCTTTGAACTGCTCAGGTGGTCTATAAGATCTAGTGCAAATTAAATTCAACACAAATGTTTCTTCTTCCAAATGACGTCTCTTTGACAAGTGGTACCTGGGCACAGTTTACAAAACTGAAGCGCAATGCTAGAAGTTTGTAAGTGAATTGATTGCTAGAATATAATATTAGCACGCGTTTGAAGCAGCTGTTGAAATAATGCTTTTCAGTGGTAGCTCCCAAAGCTCCATACGAGGAAGTAAATATTATATTATGAGGAATCAGGGAGAATTGAGGAAACCCATCTGGGCTTATTCAGCAGACCAGTGACAGATGGCGTTTGCCTGAGATCCAGTCCAGTTTTTGGTCACAAAGTCTTTTACAGTGCAGCCCAATAGGTGCAGATCTGCAGGATGAGGCAGGCGGTGCTCAGTGCCTAATGTCCATCTGAAATGCTTTGGACTGGAGTTTACTTTGCAGTGGTGGTTGTAGCTTGGTTCTGTGGACTGCATAGCAATTTAGAGTTGAAGCTTTAGGTGTGCTCCTGGACAGCATCTCTGGTGTTTGCGTCTGTCCAAAAGGAGTAGAGTTGTGTGCTCCAAAACAGGAAGATGACTGGGAGATTTACTTAGAAAGCGTATTCCTTATCTAAACTACAATGTAGATAACCCAGGATCAGGCTGAATTCCCATTTTTAGGAGGAATTCTTGTTTCATTTTGGGACACTGCATCACATCTCCATCTGAGATGTTATTAAGTCATCAGTTAATTAGTGACTAGATCCAGAAATCCTTTTAACTCATTTTTTTTTCCTGCTATGTTTAAGAGAAGCAGTAATAGACAGATAGGCTGACAGAAGAATTGCTGTATCAGCTCAGACCAAATGTCTCTTAGCTCAGTGTCATATCTCTGACTGTCACCAGTATCAAATGATTAATGAATAGCATAAAAAAAATGATATTTCCCTGATAAGTAGATACTATGTAAATATTTCCCTGTCTGAGCCTTTCTGATTTTCATTTCAGGAATATCCATAGTTCCAGATGGTTTCTTAGTGTTTAAACTAAGGGATATGAACAAATGATTGTGCTTATTTAGCCAAAATGCTCCTTAAAGAAGGATTCGTGCATACACGACTGTCGGTCATGTTTGTCCATGCCAATCATGCCTTTTGTAACATCTTGTTAACACATTGCCGTAGTCATTCGTTGTGGTCACTAAATTAATTTCCTGAAGCTGTCTAGTGTTAATCACCAACACTACAGTGAAATCTACTTGCACTCATTCAGACTTCCAGAAGTTGCTTGCTTTAACCAGCATTTCCTGTAATTAATGGAAAACTTTAATTTACAAACATTAAAAGCACTATGAGTCTCCCTGCTGCTGTAAAAGGGAAAACTTTGAACTCTTCTCTAAACTATTTCAGTAAGATCTCAAAACAACTGTTTATGTGTTTTAAATTGCACTAGTTCTCAAAAAATCCTGCTGTATTAATACTTGAATTAAATTATTACTAAATCAGGAAGAGAAAATCCAAACATCTTCGAATAGTGAGTCATGGAGTAATTTATGTCTGAGATGATTATTTTATTCAAGCTCCTTTTGCTGACAATATTGAGCTCTATGATATGAAGTATAGGGTTGTATGTCCCCTGAGATGAGAGTTTCTGATGACTTCAGCAAACTTTAAAAAGAGAAACTGTAGTATGTTTTGAAACTTGTTAAAATGTGGGAAAATATGATACTTTTGAAAGAAAGAGGAAATCATTTTGTGCCTTATTTTATTTTATTTTATTTTATTTTATTTTATTTTATTTTATTTTATTTTATTTTATTGTAGCCTTTTCCTTATGTCCCTGGTGTCTCCCACAGCCCTGGTCCCCAGTTATCCAAATAAGCAGGAGAGCTCTGTGCTTTCTTCTCTGTCTGGGTGTTTGTGTTTCCCTCACGGAGGATTCCCCGATCCTGCATGGGGAGCAAGTGCAGCAGGGGCTGAGGCTGGGAAGGGAGGAGCAGTGCTGCTCCGTTCAGTCCTGTTCTCAGGGCGTTCTTGAGGCATGTCCTTGCATTCTGGAGCTGGGAAGAGCTCCCAGGTATCTCAGACTAGATATAGCTGGTGATTCCCACTACATTCCCAGACTTCTCTGTGAAACACAGTCGTAACTTCTAGGAATGTGCTTCCTCATAGCCTTCACTCTAGTAACTTCTTCATTATCTACCTTAGAACCAGAACAGAATTTTTCTAGATAGGTCATTTAGTTTAGCTTAAAATAAAGATTTGGGTACAAATTGAAACTTAAGAAGTTTCAAGAAGGCAAGAAGGAGGATCCAGGCAACTACAGACCAGTGAGCCTCACCTCTGTCCCCGGAAAAGTGATGGAACGGCTA
>JAWLRI010000144.1:4398875-4410520 GCA_034781795.1 Crypturellus tataupa
CGCCTGGATGCAGCCCTGTGCCACGTGCTCTGGGTGTCCCTGCTGGAGCAGGGGGGTTGGACTAGATGATCTCTAGACGTCCCTTCCAACCTCAGCCACTCTGGGATTCTGTAAAGTGAAGAGCAAGAGGAGAAAAACAAGCAGGCAGGCAAAGGGAGAAGCTAATCCTGACCAGAATTTTCTCATTCTCTTGTAATGTGATCACCTGCTTAGGATCTTCTCTAGTGGGTTATTTCAAGGCAATGTAAGACTTTATTATAGCAGAAGTTGCTTATCTGATAGTGTAAGTCACGAGTGCCTAACCATTCTCTACCTCTTCTAAAATATATTTGAAGAATCTTGGCGTTGTCAGGCTCTGGTGTAGATTCCTCCTTCGATCAGATTTGCAGACAACAGGAACTGTGGACTGGGCAGGGTAGAGTTACTGTCTTCTGCCTGATGAGGTCTTTGAAAGGAGGTGTAGTGTTGACTGGTTGTATTAGCTAGCAGTGTGTGCACAGATAAAGCCATTAAAAAGCGTGCTAGCAGTAAGCTGGTTGAACTGGAGGGGAGCCTAACTAAGTGTGCTTTGCCTACACTAGGATTTTAAAAGTTGTTAACTGATGCATGCTTATACTGGGCTATTAATTCCTAGGTAAGATCGTGGTTATCAACGAAATCACAGAATGCCCCAGACTCTCATGGCAGACGTGTTACTGGAGCCGTACTGTGATAATTTCGTACTCCTCAAGATCCTGCTGTCATGCTTACAGTCCATGCTCACAAAAGTAGCTGCAGGTGCATACAGTGATATCAAATTTGTAAAGACGATGCCATTGCATTAGAATGCTTACTGCTGGCGCCACAGCTCTGCTTCAGAGATTGCTCTAAAATAGAGGCTGTGTTTCTGTTTGAGTCACAATTTGTCCATTTATTTTGGAAAAGATTTATTTTAATCAGTCTGTTACACTCCTACAGTACCACAGATAGTATATATGCCTTATTCTCAGCAACATATGTAGTTTCTCTGTGAGTTATAGCGAGGAAGAAAATAAATATCCTAATCAAAACTGAAAGCCTTTCTTGAAGTCATGGACTTTCCAGTGCTGACTTGCAGTGGGACTGCTTATAACAAGCAAGGAGGAGCCCAGTAATGGAATGCCTTCCTGCAAAAATATCATAAACAGCCCCAGAAGGTTAATTTGGTAACTTGGTTGTGTATCTAATCAGTCACTTCTCTTAGAGTGTCATTTTTTTCAGGTTATTTTATTTTTCAGGTGTGTCATAGTCTTCCTTTATATCTGAAATGTCAGAGTAGCATCGCTTAATCTGTATTATTTATTTATGCAGGGAAAACATATATTAGGATCATTATTTTACAAGTATGTTGATTCTGAAATCAGTTCATAGAAGGATATAATAAAATAGGCAGGCAGAAATCCCAAGTGCAGAAATATTTTATAGCAGCTACTACAGTATATTGATGTAAAAATTATTTGTTTTAATTTGACTGTCGTTTAACCAGTATGTTAGAGCACCAGTATTCTGTGCATGTTAGTGTTAAATGAATCTCAAATTATTCACATAATAGTGCTTAGACAGGCTCATAATTATTTGTGACTTGTTGATTACTTAATGGACCATTAGTCACCTTTTTTGCCATTTGATTTTTCTTTAAGATAGCTCACAATTTTAGAAATAAACAAAAACTTTGAACATTTTACCTAAATGGTTTCATCAACTCTTCTAAACACTGCTGTCACTGAATTCTTCAAAATGACATTTTGCTTTTTTGTTCAGGTAGTGTTTCTGCTTGAGCTATTCATAGATATTTTTGTAATGTCTGAACTACTCTGCATAAGGTAGTCATTTGCCTCCAAGGTACAGTCCCATGTTGCACTCAGTCTTCTGCAAATCCAATTAACATTTTAGAAAGGTAAATTCATGGATAATTCTGTGTTCTCATAGTGGAATAAGTAATACAAAGGGAACAACACTAAATTTTTTATTATTTTTCTCAATGCTATTTTGTTCATGTAAAGTGTCTCCTTGCTTCAGGTCTTTAGTACTAATGAACTGCCTCCCAAATGCATTCCCACTGTGAGCATTTTTTTCCAAGTACTCACTTGGATGAGATTATAAGAAAAATAAAAGTATTTTTGATATAGATTTCCTTCTACTGGAGTTGCTGAATATTTTAATAATTCATTAGGTAAGTATAAGCAAATTGTAGAGAAGTGGTACTGAGACACACTTGTCTTTTTGTTTCTTTCACACAGTTTCACTGTGACATTTGAAGATTTCAAAAGCAGCTGTAACGTTTCAAAAGCAGCTGCCTATTAACATGTTGTGGTTAAAACCCTAAGGTATACTTTTTCATTATTTTTACTGAAGAATCTGAAAAAGGTAATAGCAATTCTAACCATCTCCCTTCTCTCCGTTATTTTAAGCAGCTTTTTATACTTTCAGAATTAATAATAAATATATAATGCTAGGTATCAATGAAGCTTACTTTACAGTTCTTGCACTGTAGTTATATGTAGATATATATGTCATAATGCAGCACAGCAGCCACCAGAGGAAAAACCCTCTAAACATGCTGTGACTTACTTCCAGACTCCCAAAGTGATGCAAAAATTCTGTGGAGACTCCATGTAGATTTTCTGCTCTGTTAATTAAAAAAAAAAATCCTTGTGGTAAAGAACATAGTAGTCACTGCCTTGATTACAGTCATAAATCTCTCATCCTTTCTTTGTCATATTTTAGAAATTTGTCTGATTCCTGAGTAAAATACTTCACCTTGCCTTAGATGTTCTTTTCATGTTCTTGATTGGAAATAAAAGCACATGGAGCTTCACCACTTGGGAATAAATAAAGTTATCCTACTATTTTTATTATTTTCTATATCAAGGAGAAATAGAGAACTGTAGAGTCAGGAAAAAAAATTACTCTTCCTTCCATCCTAAATCTTCTGCTTCCCCCAGAAATTGGATAGTGCTTGAAATATGTACTGTCCCTGGGAGCCACTACATTAAACCAAAGTGAGGATACTTCAGTCGTGCAATTAATGCTTTCGATAAATTGCTGAAGGAGCCAATCACTTCCCGTGGTGGGAGCTGCACGGCTGAGGAGGGAAGGACTTTTCCTGACAGTGGGATCCCTTGAGGACTCACTGGTGGGGGACAGTGCCACTTATTGCAGGCCAAATGCTATTATAACCTCTTCCAACCAGAACTGCCCACTGTCCCCTCTGCAAAAAGAAATTGCCAACTACGAAGTGGGAGGAGGCATAAAAATATAAGAAATGTCGTATGTTCCCTAGGTCAGCGTTATTAGTATTCTGTGCACTACTGAAACATGTTTAGCTTCAGCTCCACGGCCCAGAATTTATATTCTGGCCGTGGATACCTTCTTTTGGTTTATCCATTGAAAAACGTCTAGATGATGACAGCATTCTGGCCAAGTCTAGTCAGTGCCAGTCATACTTTTATGGGAGCCATTTCTGCCTAGTTTATAGCGCTGTTATACCACAGTGATATAGAAAGGATGGAGAACAGGCGAACATGTTCTGCAGAACTGTTTAAACTGGCAGTGGTATTTTAAGGCATTGATTCAGCATTGCTGTGAGGCATAGCATGGTCAACAGAGTTAAATGCATTCCTAAAGTTAAATGATTTGCTAAATTGAAGTAGATGATAAAGGAAAATGTGCTCCCTTGGCTTGGTATTACAACTGGAGGGAAATGCCAAGGATTTCAAGAGTGTAGCCTTATTTCTCTTTTACATTGTCTTTAAAATTCACTAATTCTAGTGCAACATCATTCTTATCTGCAATATTATCTGTCATTTTGCATTTTCAAAACAGAAGTGAATATTCTTCTGTAGGAAGATCAGTAAAGAAAGTTAAAGTAATTGCTAGTAATTAATTAGAGAAATGGACTTATGTTTTCTGTGGCATTAGGTCAAGCACAAGAATAGTTACTGTGATCAGCTGATACGCTATAATTTAACACCCTAATCATGAAGTAATCTATACTTGTAGTATATAAATATTGAAAAGAAAAAGAGCAATTCAGAGTCACTCAGGCAGTTAACACATACGTATTATAAAAATAATCTATATGGCAGTGGTTTAGAACAAATGTGGTGATAGAAATCTTGTCAGTGGGATATATTAGACTGCAGAGCAGATTTACAGTAAAGTGGAATTTTTAAACTGTGTACCAACACACACATATTGAAGAAGAAGCAATTTCAAATCATTAAGGGGCTAGATTAGCTGGTTTAGTCAGTGTCTTTTGCCATCGTGAAGATCTATATTGCTACCCAAAAAAACTTGCAGTGCTCAGAGCCTTCACCTCCAAGCTTGAGACAGTGAGAAGGTTCACTTGTATATTAAAATATATAATGAAATCAAACAGACAGCAGCAGATCCTTTAAAAGAAGCATCTGGAGGGACCTGAATCTCTAAGGTCATCAGCTCATCAGTCTTTAGCTGCCTCCAAATGTCAGAACTGGAGAGCGCAGGTCAAGAGAAGCTTTGGCGAAAATGTTTTGCCTAATACTTTTGTAGATGCTTGTCAATACTAATGTATAGGAAAGCTTTTGTTATAACATTCAGATATTTTAGTTTTTTTAAACTTATTTTTGAGTTCTAATAATGCAGTTTTGGATATATGTATCTTAATTGAACAAAATATATTTTATCAATACTTTTGTGATCCGTAGCACTGGGGAATAGTTGAGAATGTAGAAATACTAGAATACTAATATTTGTCTGTGAGAGATGGACACTTTTTGTCTTCAGTAAATTTATAAATCAGGCTCTAACTCAAATTGGTAACATGATCATAGTTGTAACGTAGCATAGGGCTGGGGAAATGAGTAGTCCGTATTCATTGATAAATTACAGAGTTGGTGTTGGAGCTGAGGGTTGGACTCGATGGGAATGATGGATCAGAAGGCCAAACGTTTTAAGGCCATTTACCAGGTCAGATTTCTAATGATGGCTGTAGCATGTTGAAGCTGATTACAAAGCTGCATTGTCTTAGAGCTTATCAGATATTAAAAGCAATTTGTGAAGTGTTTTATCATTTTATGGGTTTTGAGCAGTGACAGTTCACATTTTAAAGTATTTCTGCAACTATAAGAACTAGAAACTTCTAAAAAAGATGAAATTCTTGTATCTTACATAACTCTAGAACCAGAAAACAAAACTTCTCTAGTCCAGCAGATGGGAACTATGAGTCCTTCTTGACATGAATTTGGAATAACTTGATTTAGCCATAAGTGGCTGAAAGCAGCAAGTTATACAGACTCTGTGAAAAAAGTAGTAGCTATTTCCTCAGTCTACTATTAGGCCTCTGGACATCACATAAAGCTATTTTTTCTCTTCTGCTGATTGAGGAGAGTGTAAAAGGAAATGGCTATAGAAGTGGGCAGTCCTTAATTTTGTCGCTCTTTTGCTATATTCGACAATATTCCCAGAGCTATTTTCCAGAGATATTTCTAGCAATATTTGAGTAATAAGTATATATAAAAATGTAGGGAAAGGAAGAGGTCAAAGTTATCTAAAAGATGTCATGATTCATCATTCCTTGTCTTCTGAATGAGACTGCCTAGCTAAAGCTCAGTCATGTTGCTTAAATCTTCTGCTATACGAGTAGTAACAGTGAGGAGTCCATCCTGCATCTTGCATTTGCAGTGGGTTATAGTGAAATCTCTTGACCCACATATTATTGAGAAATGCAATTCAATTGCAAAGTAAATAAATGTCCTATTGTTTTATAGCTTTATAGGGAGTTGCACTGTATGAATACTATTTCGAGAAGGTAAGGCGGGAAGGGGATTCTAGTAAACAAATACATATTTGGTCAATATTTGGTACTTTACTGTCCACAGCAGAAGGGATATATTTGGTACAGAAGTGTACTTTAAATTAGTTTAGCAATGATTATTATTTTATTATTTAAAGTAACAATAATGTTACTGCTTGCACAGTTTAAGAGCAATTAATACAGATAAAAATATTATCATTTTTACCATTCAGATTTCACTAATGATAACACCTTTAACAACTTACAATTTAGCTCTTAGAGAAAATGTGGCAAAGATTTTACTTGGTCCTAAGTAGAGAACTCACTTTTCTGCCCTTTGTCATCCTCCTGTGATTTGTAATAGGCATGTGTTGAGTGTATGCATGGAAATAATGGCTTTTGACTTACCCTACTTACAGCAGGCTGGAATTTGGATGAGTTAAGATGAAAATATCTTCTCTACTTACTTTGCATTTGTAGATGAGTATGTATCTTACAGTACTAGGTGTCTCAAAAGCCTTTTTTAACTTCAGACAATGAAAAAAAAGTCCAGTAATATAACTTCCTCCACACTTTAAATGTGGCTGCCCACATCTATAGGATGGACCTTCCTGTGTTGCATTTGTAATAGCTCTTACTTTAGAGGACATTGCAAGTGAAGAACTCAGCAGCAGTCATAAGGGAGGTGGATTTCAAGAGAAATTTTCTTTTTTTCTGTTGTAATGAACCTGTCATGTCTAGTATGTATATATATGTGTGTGTGTGTATCTTTTGCACTCCTTTAGTTTACTTTTGGAAATGGAGCCAGTCAGACATTGCTAACAACTTGAATACTTAAGAATGCAGTATGCATATAAACACTAAAATCACCTAATCAAGCAAATCTTCATTTGCCATATTTGATCTGACTACCAACGTGGTGTGTCTTATACTCTGTGAGAAGATGAATCTGCGATCATTTTAATGCTGAAGTTAATCGGGAGATGCTTGCCCAAAATAAATCAGACAATTTGAATTGTTTATAATGCCTTTGATTCTGGAAATGTCTTTTTTTCTCCCTTGTCCACTTACATGTTTGTGCATTTTAGTCAGTATCTAAAATTAATTCTCAAAAGCTGATGGTTTGGTTCCATGATAAGAAAATTGAAACTGAGGTTGTTGATATTTTGGGGAAGGTGCTGTTTACTGCACGATCAGAGTTGGCATTGCCTATACGTATACTGCTGTGTGTGCCTCCTGCAAGCACTGAAGCAATTTATGTCTTTAGGAAAGTTCTAGGTGTTCGAAAATTATGGTTGAAAACTGGAATTATGGTTGAAAACTGAACATTTTATATAATGATTTTTAGTATGGTAGAAAAAAAAGTGTTTCTAAGAGTGTTTGACTGAGGAACCTTAGGGAGGAGCCTGATTCTTACCTCTCTTGGTGGATGGAATTGTGATTCTACCTAAAAATGTATGGTATGTATGGTATAGGATTTAGTAATTTTTATGGTACACTCCTATTCTGTGTTCCTATGCTTGTAAACTCCAAATTTATTTAAATGCAGCCAGTGTTTTATCCAAAGGAGTCATTTATGGAGTAAAAAGAACCCCAGCATGCCCTGTGTGCCATACGAGTGAAACTAGGCAGATATGGTCAGTAGGAAGTTAAATAATAATTTTAACTTTCAAGGCTAGGGCTGCACAATCTGCATTCAGGCATAAATTATATGAATATTTCCTAATCTCACTTAATTGATGTATCTTATGAAGAATGTTTCTTTCCCCAATGAGAAGTCTGAAATGTTGAAAATAGCCTCATGGCAAAACCTTAGCAAGCTGCAGTAGTCTAGGCAGACAGTCCAGTTACTGCAGCTGTAGTATTCAAGTAGTTTTCAAATAACCAGACTTTTTTTTTTAAGGTAGTTTGTGCATTATTTATCCTCAAACATTATATTGTGCCATATAAAGAAAACCCTTTCTTTTTCCTGCATTCTGATATGAATTATAATTTTCCATTATGGAAACAATTCTCCTAAGCTTGTTTGGCTAATCAGTCTGATCAGTACAACCCGGGTAACAAATCTTCAGTAGCAAATGCTTCTGTTAGCTATTCTCAGCCAGTCCACAGATGGAAAAATACTGGGTGAACTGTAAGCAATGATGTTCATTTAACGACTGCTTGCTGTTGAGGGCGCCCAACTGACAGTAAATGAGTAAAGCTGATGAGATATGCAGATGCACAGACACCTGTACAGGTTTATGTGTAATAAACAATATTTACCGAGCATTTCATGATGGTGCTCTATACATGAGCTGGTCTGTACTGCTGTATACTTTACCTTGTGCACTGCTCAGGCTTGTAATGCGGACACTTTCTTGGCTGCCCAGCAAAGAGGTAAAATTTATAAATAATTCTCTTCTGCCATTCAGTCATCCCATTGCTGATGGAATGGGGAGTTGCAATGTTTGTTCAGCAGTTGTACAAGTTAAGGCATTTTTTTTTACATTAGAAATGAGGTTATTGACATGGATCCATTCCTTCTGGAGCTCTGGAATTTGTGTTGGATTTATTGTACAGCAGTACTTATGACATTGAAGGATCACTCTAATTATCCTTCTGCTGTTTCTGTTGCCTCAGCATATTATTTCCTGTGATTTTAATATTTATGAGGGGTCAGGTTCCATAGTGACCTTCTAAAATATGCATCAGGTAGCAAAACTATTGTATATCGGAGCTTCTACTTCTCTCAAGTTTAATTGTGCTGTGAAAATCCCAGTTCTGTGTTATCCCTGTATATTTAATTAGCCAAGACTAATCAGACATGGCCCTTGCCATCCCATCTTCTCTGTATTGGTCAGAGACTCTCTTTTAACTTTTTCATCTTTTTTCCCCCTTTCCCTGACACTACTTACTGTGCTTAAAATGATCTAATTTCTATCCTGTTGTCACTGTCTGCTGTGGCTTTCTCCACAACCACACACTGAACTGCTGTGGGTTATGAAATCAAATCGATAGTCAGTAAATTATAACATAGTGCTTCTGTCTCTGATACTTTACCAGGAGATTACTCAAAAATTTGTACAAAAATAATTTACCAAAAAGAAAAAAAAAGTTGCTTCACACCTAAATAAAAACAAGCTACTTGGGGTGTGTGTTTAAGAGCCCTTTTCTTTTTTTTTTCCTTAAATTTTCTTCCAAACCAGTGTTTTACAGAAAAACAAAATGACATTTCACTTTGGAAAGAGAGAGAAAAAAATTGATTTTGGTTGTCCTATCCTTACTGCTTGGTCCTTTCTGTATACAGAGTTCATGCCTGTATACTGGCTTATTGTAGCAAAATAAAGATATTAAGACTCCTGCCTTGAATACAATTTTCTTATGCAACATCAGCAAGTTTATGTAATATAATTTAGACTTATCTGTGACATAATTTGTATTAGAAGATTTATCCTCCCTGCTCTTCCCACCCCCTTTCCCACTCACATTACAAACTGGGTTGCCTTGCTATTAGGATGTAGAGAACGTCTTGACTGTATTCCTCCATAAAGAATATTTCCAAATCCCACTAGGAAAATAGAAAAAAAGGAGAGCATAATTCTCACCCACATTTTCAGTCTTGAAGGTTTCTTTCTTTTCTGATATGTGCTTATAGACAGTTTTTAATACTAAATAGTGAAATGCCATGAAGTACCACTTCCTTCATATTCAACCCCTAATGATACAAAAAAATCAATCACTTTAATAGTTATTAAAATTCTTAATCACTAGATATAATTTAAGAGATTCAGACTGCCCCGAGGGCAGGAGACATAGATCACTGCTAAACATGCGAGACGTAAACTAATTTTTGCCAGCCGTTAATCAATACTATGAAAAGCAGAAAATTTCTGAAACAGTAATAAGTCTAATTATTGTTCTATTCACTCTGGTAGGTAGACCCTTTGTTCTAAATCTGTGTCAAAGCAACAAAATCCAGTGTATTTATTAAGAAATTTCTGGGCTGCCAAATCATAAGAGTTCACATTTCCCCTTTTTTTTTGTTTTTTTTTTTTTCAGTTCTCCCGCCCCCATTCAGAATTAGAATGGCTGCAGTACTTTTGATGCTGCTTAATGCTATAAATGTTTAACTCCTAATTTTTCTTTTTTTTTTTAAATCCTTTTGGTTGTTTAACATAAAATATATTGGGCATTCTACACATTAAGAAACGTTCAGTGGTATTTATAGGACTTGTTATTACTAGCTGTGACATTTGTGACATTTTCTGATACGAGAATATGTGTATATTTGATTAATCCTTTTCTTCTTTTTAGTTATATACAGTAGTTTGGATTTGGATGCATGTGTGCACAAGGGAATTAAGTGAGTGGTAAGAAAGAGCCCTCTTTCAGTCTTGGCTGTGCTACCTGCTTATCTTGTTGATGATTCTTAGGCTGCGAGAGAAACCAAAAGCTTTGCAATTGCATTGTGCCAGTGTGGACAAATCACTCCTGCTGCTTAAAAATGGGATAGAAAGAGATAAGAGTGACCCTATATGATTGGTTGGAGACAGTATGACTGCTGTCATAGATACCGGGATGGAGAAGTGTGTATGTGTGCACTTATCTTTTCTCAGCATTGAACAAAAAGGTATAGTCCAGCCTAAAGGTAGGACCGGGAAGACTAATTCACTAAGACTTTAACAGGGAACCCAAGGCTTAGCAGAACAGCAACAGGTAAGATTGTTACAGTCCAGCAGAATAATGACATATTAGAGCATATAAGTCTCCAAAACCCTCCCTCTCTCTACCAATGAGCAGTTTTGTTTTACCAAGAGCAAAATGGGAGAAAATTCTGCATTGCAATGTCTACTACACCTAAAGATTTACCTGAAGTTTCATGAAGCATCTCAAGTAATCACACTTCTGCTGCGTGTTTATTTTATTTTTTTTTTTTTGCTTATTTGGTTCTACTGCAGCATTTTACAAAATAAAGTCATTGTCACTTAAGTGAACATACATAATACAACAGATTCAGTTGATGAATTGCATTAGTCCAAAATCTTTCTCTTGTATATTCACTGGAATTATGCTACGGATGAGATGATCAGTTCATTTTTTTTTTCTGTAGCACTAAATTATATTCTGACTTGCTATTTTCCATCATAAGGCAAATGCTAGTAATAGAAATCAGCTTGCTTAATGCAACATCGTAAGTGTGTTAGTGGCATAATGATTTCAGCTGTCGTGCATTATCAGCAATGTGCTTGGGGTTGTGCCAACTAAAGAGTATGTAGTATAAAGTAACATGGCTAACAAACTATCTTGAAGAATTTTTAGTATTCCTTAAAAGTACAACATGTTTTCAAAAAATATTAAACATAAAACAGTTCTCTTACAGTTGCCAACTTATTTTATTAATACTGCAGCATCAGATTTAAGCAAATTGCTAATGGGAAGAATTGCTTTCTCACTGCTTCATGTTTAAATTGTACTTGATTGAAAGGAGAAAAGAGTAGAGAAATTTAATTAAATTAAAGCACCAAGTAGTCTCCATCCAAACACATTTGGCCAAATCTGTGCTAGCAATCTGCAAAGCAGTGGTCAGGCTGACCCCAGCCAAAATACAGCTAAAATGTACTAACAGTTCCCTCTTATCTAAACATATGGTGAATAACATTAGAATCCAATAAGAATTTACAGCTACTAATTTAAATCCTGTGTGTATATCATAAAGAAACACACTTCTTGAAGTTTGCCCTACATTCTGTCAAAGACTTGAAGGAAAACTTTCACCAAGAGATGTCCGCCTATTATTTTATTTTATTTTATTTTATTTTATTTTATTTTATTTTATTTTATTTTATTTTATTTTATTTGTAAGTTTCCA
>JAWLRI010000144.1:4410589-4424949 GCA_034781795.1 Crypturellus tataupa
TTATTTTATTTTATTTTATTTTATTTTATTTTATTTTATTTTATTTTATTTTATTTTATTTTATTTGTAAGTTTCCAAGCTTTCCAGGAGACTAGCAAAATATCGATCTAAGGGTTTGTCTATTACACATTCAGGCGAGATAAGGCATTAGACAATTCTGAATGCTCCATTACTCATAAAAAAAAGTGTCCATGCATTCACAAAATGGTTATTCAGAGTTTTGTGGCTTTAGTTCTTTTAACTGATTGTCCAACTCCTTTGTGTTGCAGAACTATATATTCTTTGTTGAGCCCATCCTTCATTTTGAACAGAAGACTAAAAATAGGTGATTGTAGATTTTGGGATGAAATAATGCATGCATTCTACGTATTGCATCTGTATCTTACATATTCCTCTAAATACTGTTTTACAGAATTTAAAAAAAAAGGCAAAAAAATTGGGCTTTATTCTTCATTACAGTTTCATGAACAGAGTTATATTTTTGTCCATTTTGATTCTTATTTTTTTCTTCCTGGTTTACATATCTAGAATATTTTCGTATCTTGCTGTTGCAGGTATTGTGGTGCTTTGGTCCATCAATGATAGTTTGATGGTAGAATTTTTTTTATTATGAAAACATACATGAAGCAAAATAAAGGAAGATCAAACAGGTCTTCGTTTGAGGCCAATACCTGATCACTACATATACTGGCCTTTAGTGTTAGTGAAGCAATTGCAGTATTCATGAACAGATTTAAAAATTAAGCACTGTGCATTGACATTTTGTTTCAAGGAAAAGCAGACTAGCTCCTATGGGAGCTGAGGATGTAGCATCATGAGGTTTTTCTCCACTGTCAGAGCTGCGCAGGGCCCATGCCTGGGTCTGTGTCATGCTTTGTAGAGTCATGCTGCTGGCTTTTTGGATTTACATGCATCACGAAAAAAAACTTTGCAGTAATTGCATCAGCACAATCGAGAGGCAGCACGCAATGAGAGAGTAGTAGAGTTAAAAGTTGAAGCAAGTTTTTGTAGTTATAGAGAAGTATGATTTCAATTTTATTTTAGATGGGTCTTTTTAGCTAACGTAAGAGAGCAGGCTGCTAACTTCCAGAAGGCTTTTCAAAGTTTCCCAGAACTAGGATTCTTGTGGAGTTTTCTGTTTAGGCTTGCTTTGCTAGAGTAGTCGCTACTTTAGATTGAAGTTTCTCCTAAAATTTTTCTTAAAAGGGTTTCCATTTCCAAATCCCATCTTAATTCTAATGCTATTAGGACAATAGCACATATCTTGGTTTTGTTTCTTGCCCTATTCATAATCTTTTTCAAGGGAGCTTTCCTTTGTCACAAAAAGATGCTTTTGGCATATCATAGAATCATTTATAGTTGTAAATAAGGATCATCAAGTCCAACCGCAAGCCCTTCAACGTCATACCTGTTAAATTGTGTCTGTAAGTGACTTGTCTACAGGTTTCTTATGTCAACCGACTAGTTGGTCGACAGGTTGACAGGTTGACAGGTTTCTTATGTCAACCAAGTAGTCAGTTGACATAAGAATCAGAATTCTTATTTTACCTCTAAAAAACATGTTTACTCTAAATAACTATTCCTTCTACCAGTAGGACATGTTGATAGTACTGACTTGCATTATCTCTGAATATATATGAATTTCTCTAGTTATCTGATGATAACTGATGATTGTAGAAATATGTAAACTGATAAAGTCTAGTCACGAGTATATACAAAAAGAAATTGGGGGTAAATGTAAAAAAATACAATTTGTTGGCTGAGAACACGTACTTACTTAGTCAGAATCTGCATGTATGCTCAACCAAGGTGACCGTATTTACAGTCCTGCATGTCTTTTAATTGTGAAGTAAAGTGCAAGTGAAGTAAAACGCCTTAGTTGTAGCCACCTGCGTGCTGTGGCTCACTGTGGGGCTGGGCTGAGATTAATCATTGCTGAGTTAATAGCTGAAATTGCAGGAATTTGATCACTTGTGATTCTCGGTCCATCCAGTAACTGTCTGCATAAGCCAATAGCTGTTGTGCTCCTCTTCTGCCCCGTTCTGTCTTCCCTTCTCTTTCTCCTTTTGTCACCCTGCCTTATATATCTGTGTATAAAGTGTATGGCACTCCCTTGGTATTCAGTATGACCCTACTATGACTCCTGTCACTGTTATGCTATTCACGTTGCTTTTTTTCTTATTTAACGTTTCTTGATCTTCTAAGCTCTTTGTTAAGGAGGCTTTTCGTTTAGAGACCTGTTTTCAATTAATCCCAAAGCACTGCCTAAATAAAAATCAATGACAATAATTAACACGAATTTTCTTGTGATGAGAATTGCTTTTAAGTGTCATACATTCAGCATATCAAAATAAGCTTTATATGGTGAAGAGGAGAGGCTGAACTGAAAAAAATCTTTATTATACAATACTGTTTTAGGCATTGCGAGAGATTGCTTTACAAAGAAATTACATCATCAAATTACGTCTTTAAAAATACTTTTAATATCACGGAAACATCACTGATTTGTGTTCAGTCTGCATAACAATACAATTTTCAACAAAGAAAAACTGCTATTTATTCATTTTATTAAATAAAGTCTACTGCAATAAAATACTATCAAGGAAGAATGATACATATTTTAATAATACTTACTATTTAAGAAATGAATCCAATACAATATAAAACCTATGCAGAATATGCAAATAGACCATATACATTGTAATTATGACTGTTTGACTAGAAGTAATTTTTGAATATAGTGAAAGAGTGATGCTTTCATCTGAACAATTCGTTTTGCTTGAAAACTAAAAATACCTTCTTATTCAGTTAGATTATCTAGCAATGTTGCATGGAAACCATTTTTCCCTATTATTGTTACTTATGTAACCATGCTTTCTCCCAGACGCTGGCTTCAGGCTGAAGAGCACAATTGTATTTTTGTTAAATTAACATTTTAAGGTCAGGTTGCTTGTACTTTTATTACTTTATAGACACATGCAAGTAGTATTTCACATAACCTCTACCCATTTATAGTATGTGTGTAACTCCTGTAACATAATGAAAGTGTTCTCAGTAAGTATGGAGGTTTGCCTTCCATTTTCTATCCTTAGTCACGTTGTTGTAAATTGCAGCTTTTGTTGTGAGGTCCCTGGATCGCAGCAGAATGATATTAGGATAAAAATGTAGTTGAATTTAAGTAATTCTACTTTAAAAAAAAAAAAAAAAAATGGTTGTAATGACCTGCTCTGTTCGTGTTGAAAAGGGACATCCCAAAGTTGCTGAATTAGGTTCTGTTTTATTCTTGTTCCACGTGAATAATTTGGGACAGCCATAGAGCTGTTTGAATTATGGTGATTTGAATCTTTGGGTTTCATTTGCATTTAACATGCATTTTCTTCTTTAACTTAATAAAGACTTTTTTTTTTATTTTTCTCTAGAAATTTATTTTCTGAATCTTTAATTTCTGTGTCATACAGTATAATGTTTACATGGGTCACTGGATTCTCTGTATTGCTTTACAATTTTTAATTTTCCCCGCCGCTTCCCCAAGTTTTGGAGAGTTATGTGTGTCTACCTGCGTAATTTCCCAGTATTCCTATAGGCTGTATATAATAATTTCTGCTTTAGTCCTTACAGACCTACATATTTACAAAGCTGCAACAAACAGGGCATCAGTCCTGAGTATCTATTAACCCAGCATCTGCATCTGTCGCAGCTGTGGTATATCTTTATTATAGATAAAGAGATACCTCTCTGTATACCTCTGGGTAGGAGAGTATGGCCACTGAACGAAAGAGAAATGAAATCTGTGCCATAGTCATCCTTAAGCAAACCTGTTGTCAGGGCAGAATATCATATTAAATGGTTCTTCTCTCGAAGAAGAGCACCCTCAGAGGAATGTTAAACGTTGGTTATATACCGAAAAAGTCTGTATTGAGATTTCAAAAACCTTAAGAAATTCTGGGCTTTTTAGGAGATTGTAAACTGGTTCTACTCTTTTTTCTTTTTTTTTTTTTTAAGAGGAACTCCAATCTACTGATCTTGAGACATATTGTCTCAAGTTATACATTATAATTATACATTAGTGTGAGTTTGAATTTATGAGGTTTGGGCACTATTGTTGTCCTGAAAATATCTTTTTATGGTTCTGTGGACTGTAAAAACCTTTTTTCCATTTACCTTGAAAAGGTCTATCTCTAAGCCAGGAGGAGCGGAGCTCAGTTCCACCACTTTAATGATCTTGTTACTCCTTTGTTTTCTCTGAAGCTGCGTTAGCTTATAGTTAGTTTATAGTTAAGCATAAGGATTAGGGCTCTAAATCTCATTTAGTCGTTTCACATCCTTTAAAAAATCTTTCAGAGCTTATAAGATTCCTCTTACGTTCCTAATTACCAGCAACTAATATCCCCAAATGACTTTCTGCTTCTTCTGATGGCCCTTTTCAGCTACATCTCACTTCAGATGAGATTCATTTGAAGTTTCTAGAACAGAGAATTTTTGGAGATGCAACATGGCAGCAAGTGCAGAGAGACTCTACAAAACATAATTAACACCTATTTTAGCCCTAAGCCTTGTATCTTACAAGTGGTTTCCCTGACCTCTCTCAAATTTGGGCCAAAAAAAGTTCTACTAATGAAAAAATGTCTGTAGTATCCGAAAAAAGAAACAAGACCATTTCTGTTGTGTTAGGGTTTTTCTGTTTGTCTGCTTGGGTTCTTGTGAAGGATCTAAAGCATAGAGGGAGAGTCAAGAACAACAGTATGTTTAAAATGTAAGGAAAGCAAAGGGTTGAGTGGTGAATGGCTACGAATTTATGTCATTCCTTTGTTCTATACCAGACTGTACTCTAAGAAATTTAAACTCACTGAATTTCTAATTCCTGAAAGAAAGATGGTATAGGATCAAAGGCAAAAATCTCACTGAAATGTTTCCTCTGATATTGTAAGGAAAATTTCAAATGCATAACTTCTCTCCTCTAAAAAGCAGATTACGAATACCAAATCAGTAGAAGAATCTCAATTGGGCAATTTCCTTCAGATGCAGGGCTTTTAGTCCCTCTGCATTTACAATTCACCTATAGAGAAGCAACCTGACAGGACTGCTGTGCACAGCTATTAGATTTAATTGCCATTGCTTTACTTTGCTTTTCTTTAAGCAGAACTTGTTTGTGGCTAAAAATAGAGCTTTCCTTTCTGATGTAGATATAACATCTGTAGGAGCTTAACAGGTTACGTACTGTTTGCCAGCAGAATAGTGATTTACAAAAATACTCACAAGGGAATAACTCTCTTGCAGGAAACTTAAGAATTCTGAGTTGCAGGATTGTTCTACATGGTCAGACCAAATTTGTGGCTTTAAAAATCATTTTTAACTCTTTAGTCCCTCTCCTCTTCATCCCTGCCTTGCCTTGTTTTCATTTACACTGTTGTTGTGGCAAAAGATACCGTCTACAGATACATCTGTGTACAGAAAGGAACCTCATTAAACCTCAGGAGCACCTCATTAGACATAAATACTCAGATAAAATCTGATGATTACTGTGTGGTCATCACACCCTAGGTTATGAGTAGAGGGCAGCCCACAAGAAAAGACAGATAAGAACTATGGTGTCCTGTCTCCATCCTGACCTGGGGACCTGTGTCACCAAACAGTAGACAAGCCTTGTCCATTCACCCCTTCAAAAGCTGGTACCCAATTACGTCTATCATAGCTGATGAACTGTTTCTTCCACTGATTCTAGCACAGGGAACTAAAGGTTCCTGTACATTGAACTTGCTCTTACAGAAAGTAAGCTAAAATTTGCTTGCATGAACTCTAAATCCGTCTGCATCTGCCAAATATATATATTTTTCTTTCTGATAAATTATCATATCAAGCATACCTTCTTTTTTCTTTCTCTGAATTCTTGTTTACACAATGTGCTTGATCTCTTCTTACATGTTAGAATATGCCAGAAAAAAGAATGACTTTTGTTTTCTAATAGACTATAGTCCCAGTAGTACAATGTGCAGAAAATAATTTAAAACTCCTCAGGGTAGCTCTGTACCTTGGTTCTCAAGATAATAGAAATACTAATATTGTCATCTGAGATGCCTAAAAGATGCGGGCTGACCTATGTGCTACTCATCAGTGGTTGAAAAAGTCATCTTCTTCTTGGATATATATGTACATCTGTGTGTGTACAGATTTAAAACATATTTTTTATTGCTTGTGAAAGTTGCAGAACCAGACCGATAGCCTTGAGGGACACGTTCTCTTTTTAATGCACAGGACAGGTACCAGCAGTGAATGCCATGCCAATATTACGGGTAAATAGGATGGGAGGCAGCCTGAGGGACCTGATTCCTAAGAATAGCGAGATACTCCTGGGAACCAAACCTGGAGCCCCTCTGGCGGTGGAAGGCAGGACTCCGGGATGCCAGGCAGGCCCCAGCAGCACAGGAGCTGCTCTGGGCTTTCTTGTAATCAAGCTGGTTTCACAGCTGGACTTGGAACCGCAGCAAGAGGCATCTCTCATTCCCGGCCAAACAGACGAGCAAGTGTCAAGGGAGTTCTAGAAATAGACAAAGCGACGCCCTGGGTGAATAGAGTTTCTCCGGCCTCGTTAACCTCTGACAGCGAGTGAAGAAGGAGGGCTGGAAGCTAGCTGAGGGAATAAAGATAAAAGTAGGGGGAGAGAGGAAACGGGATGCCTGTCAGATGTGAGAAAAACTATCACAAGGGAGAGAAAGGCAGGGAGAGACACTGGGGTGCTGAAGGAATAGGGTATTCCCAATAACTGGTGTTAGAAAATAGTGTTATGAAACATACACACGTGCGATAATCAAGCTCATATGTGGAATATTTCTGCTCATTTCTGCTGATGTGTTCCTGAGGGAATCACAGAACCACAGAATGCCTAAGGTTGGAAGGGACCTCTAGAGGTCATCTAGTCCAACCCCCCTGCACACACAGGACCGCCTAGAGCACGTGGCACAGGGCAGCATCCAAACGGGTCTTACTTGGGTTTATTTTATTGCAGCTGGTGATATGATAACTTGTTGTTATTTGAAAAGACATTAAGGCCAAAAATTGTCTATTTAAACAAGATCTCCATTAATTAATCACCAGATCATGTAATAAAACACACCGTAACAAGTAACTGTTTCCGCAGATTGAAAACTGTATTCAACAAGAGGAACTCCCATCTCAAGATACAATTAAATCATTTCTGCTAAAAAAAAAAAAAATCCTTAGCTTCCAGATACTTTGTTGTTTTCCAAAGGCATTATTAGCACAGACTATCCCACTCTTCTAAGAGTTTTCGTCTTATCTTATCTGACTCATCTTTCTTCAAACAAGCAAAGAATCAAATAGTGACTAAAATCCACATTCAGTATCTTTTTCTGTGGAATTGCAAGCTTTAATTTGATTAAAGACCATGATGCTAACATCCTGAAAAACAGTATAATGACACAGGACATGAAGAGTCAGACTGAGATCTGCTCTGGAGCTCATTTCAGAAGCCTGGAGCTCTTAAAGAGTGCCAGTGGAAGTATGAGAACGGGTTGCCATATAATCTCTCTCTGTAGATTGTATAGAAAATAGCACCTATCTAGTCACAAATGCAGAATTTTCCACACCCCCTGCTGATATAATTTTGCTGGTGTCTGTGGGAAGTCATGTCTAGGGGCAAAGTGGTAATTTATTCTCTATGAATTTGGCCTCCCAGCTGAGCTTCCTCACAAGGGTATAATTGAGGCCTTATTGAACAGATTACTTAGGTATATGTTCAACATGGAATATGTAAGTTGCCTGCTTGACTTCAGTGTGACCCTTCCCAGGATTAAAGTTAAGAATGTGCTAAAATATTTTGGAAAGTGTGGATTTATGTAGACAGGTGTATATACAGAAAAAACAATGCTCTTCTTTCAGAGCTGGGACCTTAACTCTGCTTGTGATGTACCCTTTTAAGACTTCATTAAGCAGACCTAAGTATTTCATATAAGTGAACCACACTTGCTACAGTAGTGAATCTTGCTCTTGTAACCACTGCTAAGCCAGAGAAGTGATACGCAATGCAAAGATTCTGAGCTGTCCGTTTTTTCATGCTGTTTCTAAAAATAAATACATTTAAAAATCTCTAGAAAGGAGCTCTTCTGCCTGTTATCCCATTATGTCTATAGAAATGATAATTGTTATTGGCTGTTCCGTGTTTGCCTGAATGTTTCTCAAGGTTTTCATTTTGCAGATGTTACAATTATACTCATTATACAAATAAATATACCCTGCACTTGTATACCGAATTACTTTTGTTTGAAGAATGTACTTACTAATGGGACTTTTTCAATACAAATTAAGCCAACTTGAACTATTTAAGTTAATTTATATAATAGACCTTAGTTATGAAGCTTAGCATTTTTGTCTTGACTATAAACAAGGATAACTGAGAGTACACTCATTATTCCTGTGAAGCCTCCCTACTGTGCAAATGTAGTGAAGTTTTGTTTGTTTGGGTTTTTGAAAGTTTACAGTTAGATCTAAGCCTACACAAAATATCTGTAGACATACTTGGGTAGAAATATTGTTTGGATGCCTTTCTTCTCAAGATATTAGGGCTAATGAAAAGCAGATGTTTCACAAGTTTTCTGAACTAGCACAACTAGCCTTGTCAATCCACAGAAAAGGAGAATGAGTGCAAGGTGCTAGTCCAAATTCATGTCCTTTTCCTTTCAGTAGCAGGAGAGGATATCTCAAGTTGCAAGTAGGGAGACCAGATTAGGAGCCATAAAACCGTCTGCTTAACTTGCTCTGGGGATGAAGAAGGACTTTAAAGGACTTTTTGCTTCTTTTTGTCCTTGGCTTTCAAAGTGTGCCAAGAACAGGAGGAGAGAAATAGCATAAAGAATGTACAGAGTTCAAGAGAGGGACTAGACTGAAGCTGTAAAGAGGATACCTGTCGATAAGCACCTGTCTGTAATCCCAACAGCTGGTCATATAAAACAATCTGGGCTTTCCCCACTAGAGCCCTGTGTTGAGTAGTTCAGGAACTGTTTCAGAAGGCCAATGGTCAGAGAAAGAGCTGAGCTTTATATACACACAATCTCACTGAATATCTTTCAGGAAATAATTATTCAGCATGGACTATTATTAAGATACTAGCTTGAATTTCTGTCTTTTCATAACTAGTACCAAATAATTCCATTGTTTGCATGTATCAGGCAGTTAAATTCAGTCATGAGTTCACTTGTCTAGGTCTGAACCAGCACTAGTTACTTGCTATACTTTGATCTTAGGTGTCATGTGGATCTACAAGTTTGGTTCACGCTGAAAATCACTGAACCATATTTAGATAAATCAGGAGCACCACACTTGTCAGGTAATCCAAACTTTTTTGATGCAGCTCTTTGTCATTAGTAAGTTTTCAGTCTGCTCCTGACCCATTTCTACTGGAACGTCAGTGTGAGACCTTCAAGATTCGGTTCTCTGAATGTGTTGAGATGATAATGACATAAGAAAAATTGGCTATTATTTTAAAAGTAAGAGAGTTAAACAATAAAGAACAAAATTATTTGTGCTTGTATTTTTCCCAAACATCTCTTTGCATGTGAGCGTAAACAGTAGAAGATGAAAACTGTGCATTTATGTCTACTCTGTACAATAGCTGTCAAATACAGGATAATTTAAACTAAGACCTTTAGGTGTTGATTTAATATTCCTTTCTTTAATAAAGGAGTCTTTTTTATAAGCAATAGCTGTAAATACTGTTTCAGTTCAACATTTTTGCTTGCTGTTGTTTTATTTCACTGGCTTTTCTTTTTAATCTATTCCCATTTAAAACAGGGAGCATTCAGGCTGTGGGAATGTTAACATCCATATTGAAAGAAAGAGTCAGTTGGTCTATTTTACATTATGAACTGATGCTTTAAAAATTATCTGCTTCAGTGCTAATTTTACCTTATTGTGGAAGTTAAATATGTAATGAATTGAGAGAGCAAAGCCTCTATCAACAGCCTGGAGGAGTTGTTTTGTTTGCCTCAAAATAGCTGGGTGACTTGCCCCTTAGAGCTGGGACTGTTCAGTTACCAAGTTAGTAAGAAAGAAAAGAGAGTGTTAGAGAAACCAGAGAGTGGTTTAGCTGAGGAGGATCCGTAAGTGACAGCTTGCAGGAGCTCCTGAAGCTTGCAGTGGACTTGAAGAAAGGATGCTGTCCTTGCGTTCATGAAATAAAAACTTTAAGAGCTGTAGGCACGGAGCAGACTTGGAACTATTGTTTCAGGATTCTGCCAAAAGAAAAGCAATCCAGAAGTCCATATGAAAGCAGTTAGTATTTGAGTCTTTTCAAGTCTTTCTCCTTATGGCATAATGACGAAAAGCCTATGAAGGGCTTTACCAGGGGTGTACAAACAGTGATAACGAGTCTTATGCCTTCCAAGCCTCAATTATTAGCTATTTGTTTTGCATTAATTAATAGAAGAAAGGAAACTCCTAAATTCTGCAGAGGAAGGATAGTATTGACTTGAAGAAAAGCAAACTGCCTTCTTTTCTCCCTCCCCCTCCAGTAGTATATGTGCATAATGAATTTCTTTAAACAGCCCAGATTTCATGGTTCATAAAATGAAGCCTCTGTGGAGTTTGCCACTACTACAGCCTGAATTCAAAAGACAGTTTAGTATCTTTCCAGAGAAATCTGTGGACTTTAGCAAAAATGCCTTATTAAAGTCAAAAATAGCAATTGTAGCCCATGCTAATTGCATTATATACACTTCAACAACTGATAGCCATTGACCTGTATGGAACATTTCCAGTTACAAACTGATTAAAACTGCTTCAGGCATTCATTCTGTTTTAAGGGGAAGCACTGATGCCTGATGTAATGATATGACCAATGCTAAGTGAATACAAAGCCCTCTAAGCAGAGTGGTACAAATATAGACAGCCAAAAGGCCATGCTTATCAGCTACGAATGCTGAGAGCAGGTTTCACAACTATGAATAATACTCAGCTGGCTAGTTGTCCTCTGCACATTCACATGTAGCTCAGTGTAGAGTGGCTAATTTATTTCTGGGCTGAACTGAATGCATTTTTAACAATATCTCTAGTTTCCCTGGTGATGCAAGAAGTTACAGGCTTGTCCCATTTGAATTTGGTAAGTGGGAGAAAGCGTCAGCGGGAAGTCATTGCTGTACTCATAGCAGCTCGAGCGTTCATCTCCTCTTGTCCTTCGCCAGTCCTGGGTTAGGGAATCGCAAAAGATTTGAGACTCCGCTTTCTGGTATATACTTGGGAATACAGAAGGTGCATCCCCTTTCTGACTATAGTCCTTGAGGATTTTTATGTAAAATATAACTATTTACATAATTGGGATACCCATTTAAGGGCCAGTAAACATGGGAACATAACAATGTTTGACATACTGTAGAGCCCTGAAGGCTTTAGAAACTTAGATTTGCTGTATCTAAATAATGTAATTGTCATAAATTGATGTTACCCTTTCTGCATCTATATGTACAGATTTGTTAATATAAATCAAAGGCTGACATATATGCTGCATGTCAAACACCTAGATAGTAACGTTTATCCAGGTTGCTTTTCTCTTCTTTATATGCCAATCTTGTATAACCCATATCAGGACCCTGTCAAGGGTCTCTCCCTATGCCAGTGCTGCTATGAGTGGTTAGGATGAGTGCATTTCTCTAGTCGTTATTTTTAAGACTTTAAACCTATTAAAATCCAGAATTTTGATGCATGTTTTCTGTGGTACATCAACAAATTTAAAAGAATTCAACATATCAAATTAATAAAAAAGTAAAACAAATGTAGATTATTTAAATATGAAAAATAAGGCTGTAATTAGCAAATCCCCCTTGTCAGTGTGTCTCTCTCTCTCTCTTTCATACTAAGTTTTAAAAAAGAAAAATTTTTGCTTGAAATTTCCAAGCACAAATAATTCTTACAGGGAAAGATAAGTTTGGTATGTGCGGTGAGTTTCTGGTGAGTTTTTCAAAAAAGCTGCAAATAAAAGTTAGGAGGAGTGGCAATAAAGAGCAATGAAGATTCTGACCTTCTTGTTTGCAGGTCAATAGTTTTCTTGTTTCCAAGCAAGTTAAATCAATTCCCTTACCTCACTAGTCCTTTCGAATCACTAATGTTACAGCTTGCTCGTGGTGATAGTCAAAAAGCAGAAAGATGTGGTAAAGATATGGCTAGATGGTTGGGAAGAAAATTAAGGAATTTCAGTTAGTAATAAGGTAATATCCCAATCTGTTTTTCTTTACTCAGTTGGACCAGAAAGGATGTTGCATAGGTGTGAGAAGGACATGCACATTTGATTATGGAGTCCAATAGATAATAAAACCTCAAGTTGAACAAATTGAGAAATTCAACCCTTAAAGAAGTATTAAAATAGGGCAGTGACCATTCTCGATCTCTCTCTATTTAAAACAAATGCTCTGTGACCCACATGTTATGTAAACTCCTTCTCCTTTTTTTTTTTTTTTTTTTTTTCCCTTGAAGAAGATTCTTGTCTGTTTTTATAACTACTTGGTAGCTTCGTCAGAATTACAAAACCAAACAGCTAACCTAGACCATGGAACCTCAGTTCACCCTCTTTTACTCTGCTCTTTATTTCCTCTCAACGATAGCTTTATGTAATGTGCACAGAGACTTCACATAGGCCTCCACACAAATAAAAGTTTCAGCCAGAGACTACTCAGCATAACTGTTCATCCTCAGCTTTTCCATTTTGCTAGCTGATGGTATGACAGAGTAGGTTAGTGCATGGCATATGATTTTAAACAAACAGAACAAACAGCATACATTTGCACTATGAGATTCAATTATATTATTGTGTAAATTGGATGGTTTTTTTCTCTTGTATATTTTCTTGACAATAGTTTATCCAGCTATAATTACATGCATAAAAATGGGAGGGTGAGCTGCAGGATTATGTAAGACTTGCTTGGGATTTACTGTGTGCCGCTGGAAAACAACCAGCAAAGTAGCATTTCCATAACTGACATGACTTGTACATCCATTTCCTTGGGAATCTATTTCAGATCTCAGAAGTATTTTATTTTAATAGTGTGACTGGGAGGTGGAAGAGGACAACTTTGGATAATTCCAGAGAATGATGTAGCAGCCCCAAGTAAGACATTTGGTCTATTGCTTTTCTTTTCTCAGAGGATCACAGCTTGGCTAGACAGTAATTGTCTTCCTTCCCTCAGTAGCAGGGAGAAACAGGTACAGACCATGAATTAACATTAGCTCACATGTGGAAATATATAAATAAACACAGAGGACTTCCCAGTTAAAAATGAAGATGCCACAGAGAGTCTTTTCAAACCATTTACTTTCTTTAGTATTATTGTTTTTTCATAAACTTGAAACATTGCCCTTTATGGGATTTGAAAGAAAGGCCAGTAAAGATCATAGTCTTTTCTAATATATCCTTTGACTTATAAACTGGTTGGGTTAGTGTTCTAATTTTCTGCTTCATTTCTATAAGCTTCCTTTGGAGCATGGTGAGGTTTTTTTTAGTAGATTAAAATGTGATTTGTCTTTTTTGGTAAAAAGTGAGATTTATTCAGAAATACTGAACTATAAGAAGTTTCATTTTACTTTGTAATCCTTCAGTGGTGTTCGTCCTATGGATTAACATCCCAGGGTCAGTTCCTTTCTTTGCTGAAATATGATTTGACTCATTTGATGCATGAACATAGATTGCCCCCAGATAGAAACCTTCAATATGTGAAGGATACTTTGCATGTAACACTATAGTGGTCACTGGAGCACGAAAAGGAGCCCATTTTGTAGGTGAATGTCTTAATCATCTGCTGATAGAATTAACTTTTCAAGTATTTCCTTATGGAGTGTATTAAACCTAGGTAGGACAAGAAGCTTTGGAGATAGGCGTAGCTTAAAGATGATTCAGGATATACTTTAAAATACCCATGGGGAAGGACACATCACTGAGTAAACCTGAATCTCTAGCTGTCTACAGCTAAAGAGATGCTATATCTAAAAGTAGGTATCATCACTGCAAAGTGTCCTTATGAATAAAAAAGTTACACCTTTTTGTTTTCTATCTTCCATGTGCTGTGAGTGGTTCAAGGCCTAACCCTCAGCTTCTGTTACTCTGGTTGTCTTTAAAATATTTTAAATGTCCACCCAGTTAAATGCCATCTCACTGGAATCCTTTCTAATTGTTAGTTTATGGTTAGTTTTCATTAATCTAGATTGGAGATTAAAGAGATGTAATTTATCATTGCATATGCTAGTGTGAGCAGTCTCTCATATATTATGGCACTGGACCAGAGAAAGAGACAGAGGAAGACCTGTGTGGCTCTCACTATCCTATACAAGTTTGGGTAGGAAAAAAGAAAATGAAGGATTTTCTA
>JAWLRI010000144.1:4425049-4444851 GCA_034781795.1 Crypturellus tataupa
GCTTGCAGAGAAAAATAAGAGCAGTAAGCATAAGCTGTCTGCAGCAGAGCAAGTGCTGGTGAAAATCAGTGTTCTTCTAATTTGGAGGTGATAAATAAGTCTGAAGTAATTACTGTATAAATAGACCATTGAAAAAGGCACAGTACCATCTTGAGATTCCCAAAGCTTTGGTATTGGTTCTTTTTATTGTCAATAGAAACAATGTTAATTTGTTATCTTTTTTTTTTTGCCCCTCAACATCAGTGATCAATTAAGAGGCACTGTCTTAACTTCTGAATTCTGAGGAAGGAGGAGGAAGGGAGAAAGAAGGCAAAACCATCACACATTTAGCAGGGGTAATCTCAGCAGAAAAAAAACCCTCAGTTTTACAGCCAGCCTTCTAACCCTGTCTGTTGTTTGAACAAATATATGCTATTACTTAAAAGCAAGCTGTTTCTGATCCCATGCTTTGCATACTTCTGCCAAAATTGATGTACTTAGCTGTGTTAATTTTGCCTTGTGTTGCTGCTGGCATACCTGATCACCAAGAAATCATAGCAATACATTGCGTGGGCAATGCGTAAAACACAGGAAACCCTGCCTCGAGGTTGGTTTGTTTGTTTTGGTTTTCCCTAGTACAGCTCGTGAGGGGATGATGTGCACCGCTGTGTGATTGTGTCTGTTGGTTGCCTAAAGCCTTCAGTCTGAACTACAAATGCTTGAGCACAACCACTACCACCCAGCCTGGCATCAGTATAGCAAGTCTTCGTACATTAATTTCTTTCATGGGGAGGCTAACTGTACTGCTGCTGCTGCTGACCTCACTTACTGGTATTTAGGTTGGTCTGGGTTTTCTTTGTGTTTTAAAGCAATGGTACAATTCAGATTGAGCCTTGCCGGTGGCTGCCTCCTGTCCATAAGTGCTCTGGTACAGAGGATGTTTTACAACTATGTTCCAAATTAAATAGTTCTCTGCCAGCCTGCTCTGTGCACTCAGAGACATCATGGAAAACCCTGTGCAAGGAGGAAGAAGCACAGGAGTGACTAGAGAAATGAATGACTTATCCTTGTATGCATTTCCAGAACTGTCCTTTTCTTGGCTGTATCACTATAATAGCCTGAATCTTACTGAAGGTCACTCAAAGTTAGTGCTTTGCTGTTGCTTAAATTTACCATTTCATAAGAAATAACTAACCTGAAGTTCCTCTTTCCTTTGTTTCCTTCCTTCCTGGCTCCCTGCCTCTTTTCCTCCTTTCTTCCTCTCACACAACAACCACCAGTAGAAGAAAAATCTGTTTCAAGAAATTTCTAAATTTGATGTCAAAGTTTTGCCTACAGAGGACCTGTTGTCATGCTTGTTTATAACACCAGTATATACATCTAGTATATCTATCCTGAACAAATTTCTCTAAGCTAACATAGTCAGAAATGGTTTGAATGTCTTTTCCAGGTTTCTAAGGTCACATAGAATTGCTACTTTTTATTTATCCCCAATAGGATAAATAGGTGGTGCATGCTGCAGGCAACTTCAGGAATGCCCCCTACTCAAGCAGGGTCTCCTAAAGCAGGTTGCCCAGGACTGTATTGCTCCAGGGTTGGAGACTCCACAGCCTCTTTGGAAACCTTTTCCAATGCTCTGTCACCCTCACAGTAAGCATTTTTTTTCCTCATGATCAGACAGAATTTCCTATATTTCAGTTTATTACCGTAGCCTCCTGTGCCCTATCACTGGGCATGACTGGAAAGAGTCTGGCCTCAGTTTTTTTACCCTGTGGCTTTAGGAACTTATATGCATCGAGGAGATCCCCTCTCAGTCTTCTCTTCTACAGGCTGAAGAGTCACAGCTCTTCCATGTACATTTCTGTATATGAGAGTTGCTCTAGTCCCACATTGCTGGTTCATGGTCAGCTTGTTGTCCTCCAGGACTCCCACTTCCTCCTCAGCAAGCTGACCTCCAACATCTTAGCCCCCAGCCTGTGCTGGTGCATGGGGTTACTCCTCCCTGGGCGCAGGACCCTGCACTTCCCTTTGTTGAGCCTCATGAGGTTCCTCTCCGCGTGATTCTTCAGCATGTCCAGGTCCCTCTGAATGGCAGGATGGCGCTCTAGTGTATCAATCCCCTCCCCGTTTTGTATCATCAGCAAACTTCCCGAGGGTGCATTCTGTCCCTTCATCCAGGTTATTGATGAATAAGTTGAACAAGGTTGGACTCCATGCCATCCTCTGGGGAACACTGCTAGCTACAGGCCTTCAGCTAGACTTTACACGACTACTCACAGCCCTCTGAGCTCTTCCATTCAGCCAGTTCTCAATCCACCCGTCTGCTAATGTACTCCACAGTTCTTGAGCTTGCCTATGAGGATGTTAAGGGAGTTAGTGTCAAAAACCTTACAGGATAGGCTGCTGTCCCTTCATCTGCCCAGCTAGTCATTCCACTATGGAAGGCTATGAGATCATTTGAGCTTGATTTCCCCTGGGTGAATCCGTACTGATAACTTCTGATCCCCTTCTTGTCCTTCACGTGCTTGGAGATAGTATCCAGGATTAGCTGCTTCATCCAGGGATCAAGATGAGGCTGACTGGCCTGTAGTTCCCTGGATCTTCTCTCTGGGCTTTTTTGAAGATTGGAATGGCATTTGCTTTCTTTGAGTCCTCAGGCACATCTCCTGATTTCCATAACCTTTCAAAGATGATTGACAGTGTCCTGTCAGTGACATCAGCCGGCTCCCTGAGCACTTATGGTTGTATCCCATCAGGGCTCATGGACCTGTGTAGGTCCAGTTTGTTTAAGTGTTTCCAGCCTGATCTTTCTCCACTAAAAGAAAGTTTACTTTTCTCCAGAGTTTTTTGATGGTCCACAGAAGTTGAGATTCCTGAGGGCTGGTCTTACCAGTAAAGGGTGAGGCATTTTTTCACATAAAGTTTTAATGATTGTGTAAAATGAGTGATTTCTGACAGTTAGAGTATGTTTCTGATACTCATTAGCTTAATTAATTCAATGTAGAGTTAACTAGAATGACTGAATCTTTTCCTGCCACTCTTGGCTCTTTTTCTTTTTTTTTTTTTTTTTGGTGAGCTTGGAAGGATTTGCACACAATTGTACACTAGAAGAGGAGATCAGTAATATGTAAACTCTCCTGAGTTCTAGAGATCAATTTAATTAAATTATACATTGATTCATCTTCCTACTTGGAAAAGAATGGTAAGCTTGACCCACAACACAGCTTTTGCACAGGCACAGGTGCTATGCATGTAACTCTTACAGAAAAAAATGCAAAGTAAGATTAATTCCTCCTGAAGATATGTATATCTGGTCGTTTCCTGTACATCGCAGAGATATTTGGAACTGGTCCATTTACCTATTCAAGATAAAATCCCGCCCTCTTTGAAGGTGTCAGCAATATGCTATTCAGTTCAACCTATCAGTGTTTACCAAACACTGCTTATCTGGAGGTCTCACAGCTTTGGGAGTTGAAATTCCCATGCTGGCAACTTATTTTTGGCATGTCTGGGTAGAAGACTTGTAAGTGAGCATCACAGAAATGGACTGAAAAGGAGCTGAATCAGTTAAGAATTTCTTGTTATTTTTCATCTCATTTTTTCTTTGACTCATTTATATATAAATAATTAAAAAAAAAAAGAACAGCAGGAGCTTTTTATATGACTAAGTTAGCAAAATAGAAGGGAAAGTAGGAGACATTACACAGAAGGCATGAAACTTGACATGAAAATTTGTAGCCCATCCTTTTGCCTCCGATTTGTGACTCACTCAGCTATTTCAGTCTAAAGAATCTGTAGCTTTAAAATATTTCTACATTTTTTTTCCTTTTTTTAATATGTATTAATTTTGTAATAGACATGCATAGTCTTTTGGTGAATTATAGACATTTATATATTATATCCCTTCAGGACCCGCAAATATTTCAGGTGTAGTCCCAGGGAGGGAGCTGGTCTTCTGAAGGACATGTGTCCTGATGGCAGTCCTGTGCAGAAGTCTTAGTTATCTGAGAGGACCATATTCCTGTCTAGTGGGAGCTTAATAGTGCCCAAGTTATCAAATGGATGTGGGAATCAGCTTCCAGGCCAGCACAGAAGTGCTATTAGAAGGTGCTGTAATCACTAAGATCTGTCAGAGCCACCAGAATGCAGAAATGCACCAGCTCCAGGAGAATGATTTTTTATGTCATTTATGTCATTTACCTCTATATGGTAACACCTGTTAACACCTGTTGTGGTAAAATAGATTGTCAGGCAGTTTCCCCCGTATTATGACTTATTACTCATAAGGGCAAACAAATATTCTCATATCTAAGTCAAACAGACCAAAGGTTAATATTCTGGAAATAAAAATAAATTTGAGTTGGATTTAGGATCTGGTTATATGTCTGAATATGTTCCATAATGTTAAATCGTTCAGGACTGAAATGTTTGTTCATTTATCTTTTTCCTGCAGTAAATACAAAAAGGGTTGCTAATAAATAGGAAATTATGGCTTTAGGCTGTCTACAAAAATTAGGCTAATGATTCTGTGTACAAACAATTTATGTACTGCATTGCAATGAAAATATGGAGTGTATTTGCAAGACGACAGCAACACACAAATGTTTGTCCAGTAATCTTGGAGACTCTTTAGCAGATATAACGGCCAGAAACAATTTAAGTTTATGGTAAGTGTGTTCTTCCTGCCTTTATTTCTACCAGTGCAGAGGCATGCATTGTGCTAGAAGAGGTTAGTTATCTTCCTTGTTACTCTCTTGAGTGGCAAATATATAATGGCTGATACTTCCTATTCACAGAAAATTTACATTTAGCAGGAAAGTAAAATAGATTTTTTTTTTCTTTTCTAAAACTGTTAAAAGCAAATGTCAGCTCCTTCCTATTTGGAAATATAATGAGGATCTAAAATGTTGAAGAATTTGGAAGAGAGGCAATTGGATGAGTTATGTTTTCTGCAGTTATGTGGTAGAAATCAGAATAACAAGAATAAAACTAAGATTTCAATAACCGTTGATTCACATTCTGAGATACTTATTTGAGAGATGTCTTTTTTCAGCCCTAAATTAGGCCTGTTTGAGTAGCATGCCTGTGGAAATTGAATCAAATTTTGTGACATGCATAAGTTATAAGTGCATTTGTCCTAGGCAGAATATACAGTCAATGTCAAAAAAGAGAAATACATTTCCAGAGCATTCAGTTTGCCTAAGATCTAGATTGCCCTCTAGTGTTGCCTCTCCCGTTCCATTTATCTAGGGCAGTTTTTTTCTCATTCAGTCAAGTACCTAAAATTCAGTGCGATGAATTTGGATCTAAGGGTCTAAATTCTCTGACCAGGTAATGGATGTTTTCTTTTTCTATTTCATGACATTCACAAAAAAGAAAATGTGGTAGTCGTATAGTAAATACTCAATCATTATTCTTACAACAAATGAGAAGACTGGCTAGGATTCAGGTGTTAATTACAGGGTATAGTATGCACCAGATCTTTCTGTTTAGAAGCGATCACAAATTTGTGCTCAGGAGAGGTCCAAGACTTGATTACTGTAGTAAGAAAGCAATACGCCAGGAGTAAAACACAGTGATGTATCCTGGGCAAGCTCCATGTAGTGTATCATTCCTAGAAAGTCAGATGCTGCGTTGGGTACATACTGGTTCAAGTATTCAGTAACAGGCTTTGCTACTTCTGAAAAAAAGAAGAGAGAAAAGATACTTACAAGGAGAAAGAAAACAAGGTGGAATGGTCAGGAGTGGGAAAATTTGAATCCGTATTAAGTAATCAACAAGCTAATGGAATGTTCAGAGTAGTGTTTAACCTGATTGCCTAAAGTTATAGTGTGCTCAGTTTATGAGTCATTGTGTGTCAAGTATCCAGTAGAGTAAAAATGTTCTTTTTCTTGAAAGATGTGATATTGGTTACTGTACTGCAAGGTTTCAAGCTAGTGTTTTGGTGCTGGATTCCAAGTGGTCTGCAAAACAAAACCTTGAATGCTAAAAGTGACACTCCATAAGTTATATAAGCTATACTCTATAAGCTGTAAGTAACACTCAGAAAGGCAATATATTCTGAACTGGAGTCTTCTGTAAAAAGACACTAAATAAAATCCCAAGAAACCCTTGTACAATGAGTGCTAACTATTTAATTCACTCAATTAAAAAAGAAGCCTACTTTCTAAGTTAATTCATCTCATAATCAGCATCTGTATTTCTAGATTTGAATAGACTTTCTCATGTTTAGAATACTTATATTTCAGAACAAATAGATTTCCATGACTTCTTTAAAATAGATTTCAGAAAAAAAATTATATGAATATATTCTTTGAAATGACATGTCCTTATACATATCAATGGAACAATGCAGAGATTATAAATTTTAGTTAACAATTATGTTAAATTTTCACAGACTATAAATAGGCAATGTGTGTTAGATAGAAGTTTGGTTTTATTTTAATTAGTAATTTGTTGTATTGTGTATTCATTAAGAGTCAAGAAAGCAAAAGAATACCTAATAATCATTGCCACACTTTTCTATCATCACATATACTAGGCAGATGTATCCTGACTTCACTGTGGTATCTATCCGTGATCCCAGTTTGCAGAAGTTATTTAACATGTAGGTAATTTTTTACACCCATTCTTCTTGCGGTGCTTGGTCCATTTGGACTTTCTGTGCTCTCAGTGAGACTAATGTTGGCAAACTAACTGCCAAGGACAGTTTGAATATTAGAATGTTTCCCAAGACAATAACACTCTTCTGACATAATTTTTCTGCAACTAAAATAGCCTTTTTTTCTTTCCCTACAAACTTTCTGAGTGCTTTTTTAAGGACTAAGAGTCTACAGGTTATCAAAGATAGGTACAAATATGTGTGGGAGTACAGAAGGGAAAATACAAAGTGTTTTTGTTATATGGGAAACTGTTCGGCAGACACGCAGTCTTTGACTAAGTTCCAACCAGATTATATTGTTAGACAGAGATCACATAATAGTCCAAATCTACCAAAAGAGGCCAGATGCAAAGGAGAAATGTGTTTATTCTGTGTTTATGAGGATGCAAATGACGTGCACTTGTCTACGTTAAATATCCTCTGGAATGTCTGCCCTTGGAATTTTGTGCTTGCTCCTTCACTAAAACTGACACGACAGAAATTTGGCAGACACCTTAGTTTGATTATCTTTTTTTTTTTTTTAATCTAAACAAAGTCGCTTTTTAATTGTGTGCTTTAGTATTTTAATCGAGTTGATTTAATTGAACATGCCAATACTAGTTAACAAAGTCATTACATCCTGTTGCGTACACTTTTATTCTGCACCTGATAATATTGCCCATTTATGTCAGTGACAAAGTAACAGTGCTGATAGGAAGGTGAGCATTAATGAAAGCAAAGATATTGCATCTGTAATGCATAATATAAACAGTGTTACTATTTTTTGAGGAGAAATACAATAAAATCTGCATAGGAGGCTGACAGCTCCACTGCCCTCAGCTATCACATATATCTCCCTAGCTTTAGCCAAGTTGTATCATTGCTTTTATACAGAAATTCATTGTGTCAGCTGACATTTTACTGCTTTCTATTTTTTGCGGTCTGAAATGGTAGTCACTGATTCTGAAAGAAAGAGGTGTTTTCACCTGCTACTCCCATCAAATGCATTAAGCTGAAGAGGCTTGCTATTCCTAAGCAGGCAATTTCTTTTTTATAATCCATTTCATTTCTAAAAATACTAGTAAAAAAATCTGTAAATTATGCTATTGTTAGACTCCACACTGTATGAGCAGGAAATGAGAAAAACTTGGATTTTAACTGCACATTCTGCTTAGTTAGTTATGTACTGATGTTTTCCTGAATTGTAAATGCTGCAATGATAGCCTTGTTCTAGGAAGGAGCTGATTCAGCCCTTGAGTTCAATATACAGTCAATTATAAACTCATTTATTTACTCTTTGTTATATTGTAAGTATAAAATAACACTATCTTTCTTTGCTCTAGATATCCAGAAGCTGTAAGTTACTATTATTTTAACAGTAACTCAAAGTTACTCAAAAGTCAAAGGGAAAACTAAAAGTTTTACTAAAAATATTAAATGTGTAATACCTCAGTGTATAAACAGCCTTTGGGCACATTTCTCCTCGTCTTTTCCATGTATGTAGTACTAAATAATGGATATCCGAAACCAAATTTTAAATGCCTACTAGTGAAACCTATGTTGTAGATATTAATTGATGAGCCATTAAAACTGAAAAAGCATTATTTGTGGATGGTATTGTGCCATGATTCATGCAGTTAGGTTCATGTTAGCTTTCTGATGAGAAAGGACAGTGGATGAATTTGGGGCTTTTTGGTCCAATCCTGTGTATTAAGAAAGCAAGCTAAGTATGTATATATAAAATCTTGTTTTGTTCTGGTCACACAGTGCATAAACAACAGGAATTTCCCCTGTGTTCAGAAATAAGTCAGTTGTTGCCACAAGCACTCCACACACACACAAAAAAAATTCTGTGGACCTTGACTTCTTTCAAGGGCTGCACAGTTGTCCTCATTTTTAGTGCATTTTTACTGTGCTACTCAGTTCTTTTCATATATGTCTTGATATCTAAATTAAAACTCCGGGATCTGCATTTGCAAACTGTTGTCAGATACTGGCATGTTACATACCTTTTCCTGCTGTCATAAGGTATTTGATTCATTACACATGAATCATGAATACAGTGCTGTCCTTAGAGTATTTCTGTTACTACTAAAAAAAGGGACATTCCTTCTTTTTGGTCCAAATGTAGCATGCTTAATATACCCATTGACTCTGTACAGGGCTATGATGAATTCTCACTGTAAATTTCTTCTAATACAATAGTTACACTAATAATAAAATTTTCCATGTACACTTTAATGAATGGTTATTGTGTGTAGGAATCACTAAAAAATTAAAATGCCCTCCCAATTGCAGTTTTGGTTCATTAACACCGTGCTTTCTAGTCCAGAGATATGTGCCACTCTCAGTATCTAGGTTATCCCACCTAACGTGAGAAGTCCACAGCTCTGATGCCTGCCTCCAGATTGGGAACCTAAGGTCCCTTTATAGACAGAAGGAAGAAGACAAAACTTTTAGGCTGACGCTTAGTTGTCTCCTCCAGAAAGATGTGGACAAAGAGGTATCTCAGAAAAATATATAGTTGTAGGCCTGTGTGTCAGGTTCTCCTCGGTTATCAGAATCAGACTCTTCCACTTGTGCATCTAAAAGAACTTTGGAAAGAATTCCGTTCTTTCACTGGGACTCGAGGTCTTTGGTGGAAGCCCAAATATTGTTTCTCCTTTTTATTGAAATACTTGCCAAGCTTCTTAAGGATAGTGATTTAGGTTTTTTGTTGTTGTTGTTGTTGTGGTTTTTATGTCTCTGATGTCAGTGAAAGCAAATGACAGATAAATATTTTCAGTGTCAATCTCTGTTTCATATATGTGTCAGTCTGTGTTCCTTTTATTTATACTGGTTTAAGACTTGTCAGCTCCTGACACTGTATCATGTGACAACGATAGATAATCAAAAAAAAAAAAAAAAGATTTCTTTTAATATCAAACAAGGAAGAGCACAACCCCGAAAGTCACTGTCTTGACTTCATCACAGCTGAACGTGTGCCTAAATCATTTTCAACTCTACTGTAGGTGTTCCTTCTACAGTTTAACTAAGTCGTGCCCATGCTCATTTAGAAGTTACAGCTGATTTGTAGTGTTTTGTGAGAAGCAGTTTTTCTCTTGCGAAGTTGTAACTACACAAAATGCTATTGATTATTGATTAGAGACCTTACAACTGCACTGTAGTTTGTAAATGGTAAATGGAATAAGACCTGAACATAAGACAGGTTATAAAACCTAGCCTTATGAAAGGCAGTGGCTATTTTCCTACTGTTTTTAATATAAATATTATTTGTCGTTATAGAAAACATATAAGTGATATTATATTCCATAGTTTTTTGAAGAATATTCCTGCAAAGGAAGTTCAGCCAATTCTGAAAGCACAAAAGTGTATAAGTAAATTCTTATACTCCCCAAAAGCAATATTACTGCTATTTTTAGATCAACTCAAGTTAGTGTTCTAGAATTCATGGTCCTATGAAAATATTTTGAAATGCTACCTTCAAACAGTCACAATTCATGTATTTCAGCTGGCATATGAATGACCAAAAGTTACTTTTTTTTTTTTTTTTTTAATGGTGTGGTGATATTGGTTAAAACAGTAGCTTTGTATTGCCTATTACTGGAAATGCAAAGTGGTGCAACTTGAAGCCTCTGGTTGTTTTGCTCTTGTATGCAGCAACACAGAACGAGAATTTAAAGTCTGCTTAACTGCATATATAAATCCATTTACAATCAGTGTTTCTTTTAAGCAAAATAAATCCTATGTATTTGTGTTTGATTATTATGCTATCAGGCATCCACTTTATCAATTCATTTGAGATATTTATACCTTTGGGAATAGTTATACCATGTTAGGTTATTCTTATAATAAAATATACATCAATAATTCTTGTAAAGGTCTTTTCTAAGCATAAAATAAATCACTCCTCTGGAAAGCAGAGTCAGATTCCAAGAAAAGTCAATTCTTTTAAAAGTGTAAACACATTCATTAAAGTTAGTTGTAAAAGATAACCAATAAACCAGGTTGTATAAAATGTAGCTGATTTCCATCAGTAGGACTAGAATATTAAGAGTTTTTCTGACAATATAGATCACATCAGGTATTTTAATGTGCTTAACATCTAGCAGCTTCTATTCCAAAGGTGATCTGTGGCATTTGGGACAACACTGGAAAGTTGGTCATATGTATATGAAGGCACTCTTTGTAAGATGACCTTGGACAAATGTAAGGAAGATGATGTAAAACTAGTTCATATTCTGTACTACAAATCAAACATACATTTAGTTTCAGCATGTAAAATATGTCCTAGTTTTTGTTGTTGTTTTATATAATCAAGTGATTTGGTAATTCTATTTCAGGTAGTAGTTGAAAATTGTATTTTTAATTATTTTTAATTTGTAGTTTGCAATTTGCAAAAATTACAAACTAAATCTGATCATCACATAAACCAGTTAATTATTTTCAGAAATTATTTGCTTGCAGAGAAACAGGATAAAATTAAAGTTCCCTGTAACACAGTAAACTGAATGAATAATTATTTTTACCTTGTCCACTAATTCTGGTATGTAATCTGGTTTATGGTACACCTTTCTCATCTAGCAGAATTTAAACTATTTATGAGTATTATACTATGTAGTAGATTTGATATTTAACTTGATATGAACAGAGCTATGAACAGATATGAACAGACACCATCTATAGCATCAGATGATTTAATGGTGAATCAAATGTTCTTAAAATTTAAATGGATAATAGAATATATCTGCATATTTAAATATAAAGAGAAAAGTTTCTTTATTGCCGCAATCCATATGTTCCTTGCATGTCAGTTAATACCCTATCCAATTTTATTCTTGATGTGAGTAATGCAGCTTCTTGACTTGTTTGATATTAATCTGTTACTCTTGCTAGCGAACCAGTTTACAGAGTTTAGTTTTTCTCCTGATAAAATTGCCCTGGAAAATTGTCCCATCTTCTTCCTGCAATACATTTTATAACCGTGAGGAATCTAGAAACCCTGCTGAAGTCCAGAGCAGGCAGTGTTGCCTGGAAGAGTGCGGGCACTCATCTGCTGGAGAGATGGATGTGGAGCTAGGGGCTTTTCCCTTGCCCAGAAGCAGGACCCGCAGGCCAGCAAGGGGGTCTGCCCCAGGCCTGTGCGGCCATCGCATGGGTGGCAGCAGGAGCAGCCAGGTGACGGTGATGGTGGCGATCCCTCCCCGTGCAGAGCAGCGAATCCGCGAGCTGCTCGGTTGCTCTCTACAGAGGTGGCCCCAGATCGGGGCTCCAGGACGTGCAGAGCGGGGAACAGTGGGGCGCAGAAGATGCAAAAGGTCATGGCTTGCATTTGTCACAGAGGGTTATTGGAGTATAGTAGCACTTGGGATTTAAGTTAGACTTTTTTTTCCCTCATGAAGTAAGACTAGAAATTTACGTGTTGTGTGAAATCTGTGTTGTGTGAAAAAAAGGTTAAATGTACCATTAACTGGATTTTTCCCTAATTTAAAAATATAAAAAGCAATTTAAAAGTACACGTGCAGAACATGCAGAATCTGAATGGGATTATAGTGGGAAAATAGGTTCAAGACTATTTCCCCTATCAATCAACATATATCTAGAACACTGTTCTGACTTCAAATTCCAAAGTAATTAAAATTCCACATAGAGTAAATATATCTGTTATCTTTTAATAATATTTTCACTTTGAGTAATGTATCACATGTGTTTATTTGCCTACTTCCCAACTATAAAGTAGCCATTATAGTTACTTGATCCATTGCCATGTTATTTGCTTCAAAGTCATCTTGCCTCTCCTTCCCAGGAATCTGATTTTTTCGTGTTCTTACGCATGCTATGCATATACAAGTATCGAAAGGTAATAATTAGATACATCTGCTTACATTTGCCAGGAGCAGATGTTAGACAAATTAAAATGAACATAACTATCACTCAACATCATTAAAGAAGTGACTCTCTAATTTTCCTAACTTTGACAGGCAGTTACATATTCTACATTGGCATATTTACGCTATTTGCAAAAATCTCATGTACAAAATTATCTTCATATGCAGTTGATTCAAAAATGAATTGTAAAGTGTTTCAGGTCACAACTTCTACTTCCTTTCCCCCTGGAACAGTAAGTTGTCAGCCGTGGCAGCAGTGCTTATTAGCACTGTAGGACAAGCCCATCAGCTCATGAGCAGCGCAGCAGAGTTGTAAGTGATTTAATAGCACACTGCAACAAGATAAGGACATAAAAATGACCTTAATAAATTAAACCAAAAGCCCATCTTTTTATGCAGCCTGTTCTCAAATTTGGCCAATGGTGAAGGCTCAAGAGGAGTAATAAGAATAGGGCTGGTATTTTCCTGATACTCTCCCAGGGTTAAATCATGAGACAGCTCAGGGGTTGAGTTTCAGCGAACCTGTCTGATTTTCGTTTTTTATTTTGAACCTGTACATTTTTTTTGGTGTTAAACATAATCTGTGGATATTTCACAGTTTCTACATGTACATCCATATGCATACGGATGAAAGTAAGAGTATCATTTCATTTGTTTAGAGTCTGACATCTGATAAGTTCTTTGGCTGTTGTTTCTTACAAATGACAAACAGTGAATAATTGTTGGCCTCCTCTGCAATGTCGTTTTTACAGATATCTAAAATATACTTCTTACTTGCTTCTTTTCCATATGGAAAAGTCAGTATTTGTTTAGTCTCAGTTTATACTAGTGATGTACTGTGCGTTCCATAACCCTTGCTACAGTTCTTGAGACCTTTTGCAGTTACTCTTCACCCTGTTGGAGATGGGGACCAGAACTGCATACAGTATTCAAGATGCCAGTACACTAAAATGGTTTAATGATTTTTTCTATTTTTCTGTCTATTCATTTTCCTAATAATCTGAACATTCTGCTTGTTTATTTTGACCTTTTCAGAATATTGAACAGATCCCTTCATGAAGCATTCAAAGTTTTGTGTTTAACTCTACGGTTGATGTCTATAAACGATCTTTTTATCACTTGGAAATAATCTTCCTTATTTGTGTGGCTTACTTTTTGAAATTACACACAATTGTAGTGGAATTTTAAGCTTTTTTAGTTTTAATGGGTGCTTATCTAATTCCATTCGAGTCAAAGTAACAGCAACATTTTGAACCGTGGCTTACACATTGCTTAGAGCAAGCCTTGTCTTGTTTCAGGTTTCACCACAAGCTCCTCCGTGAGTCAGTCATTTCTGGTGTCATTTAGTCACACCCCAACCTGACATTTATCCAATCTGTGTGGGGGTGATTGAAGTTTCTGATTACTAATATGTTTTTTTGCTGTCTCTTAGATCTCTGTTGGCACCTCCCTGGCACCATTGTCATCCTGATGAGGCAGTGATAATTTATTTTGAAAGCTTATGTAGGCCTGGAGGTTTAATCCATAGACATTTTGTGTTACATTCAATACAATTCATTCTTTGGTGCGAAGCTGTCTTTAATATAAAGTACAGCCTTCTCTTTCATTTCTCTGTAGTTTGTTTTCATGGTTTCCCACTGACTCCTTTCCTCCATCAAGTCTCTGATGTTCCTATTAGGTCAATATTCTCAGTTAAAATCAGGCATTTTAATTCCTATATTTTATTTTTAGACTTCCAGTGTTTGAGCATCAGCATAGATGTATTTGATCTCGTTGATTATTTTTCTATGCTATGTTTAAATGTTATTTTTGAGGGCAGAGTGAGCTTAATTTGTGTCCTAAATAAGTTTCACCAGCTTTTTTTTTCTTACTTTCTCAAAGACACAGGGCTTTTATGATTGCAGTCTTCTATGATTCATCATGCCAAGCCAGATTTTCTTCTGCACTTATTGGCTTTCCTATATTCTCTAATTTAACCCCTCGCTCTGGTAACTTTTATTGAGTCCTGGCAGCTTTAGCTGAATCCTATTTTTGCTGTAGACTTTGTCTGTTCCAGAAGTTTGTCTGGTTCATGATGAATTCAAACACTCCATCCATACATAAATCTTTTAAAACATTCATTCTACAGACAGCATGAAAAAGCACTGCTGAAACAAGTGCTGAGATAGGTGATGGAGGATAAAATTTTTGTATTTGAGGAGGCCATCTGATTATCATAATTGAAATCATCTGTAGAATACTAATCTGTGACTGAAAGCAATGTTATATAATGTATCTTTTTAACACTCTTTTACTCAGCTACATTTTGTTCACCCAAAGGCTTAGTAGAGATTGAAGAAAAATGATTTCTTGCCTCCTAAATGGGCTTTGCGGTATCTGAGGTATGTGACAATAATAGTTGAATTGGTGAGTAATTTAACAGTGGTTATAAGACTGTGCCAGTGTTAGGTAGAATTTTGTCCCCTAAATACATAGTCTGTATCTTTTGAACTTGAATAGCCCCAGTGAAGTCAGTGTGTGCAGCTAACATGGATGTATATGAGTAATTTTGCTGTAAATGAAACATTCACATTCAACAGAGTAGGCATTAAGTAAATGGAAGACAGTCCTTGGAATCACAGAATGGTTGAGGTTGGAAGACAACTCTTCCAAACAATGCATATTTCTATGCATTGGTTGCATACAAACCAGTGCATTCTATGCATTTCTATTATCCCCCCCTCAGTCTTCTCCAGGCTGGAGGAGGCACCCCAGCAATTTCCAGCCTTTCCTCCTATGAGAGCTGATGCAGTCCCTTAACCATCTCTGTAGCCCTTTGCTGGACTCACTCCAGTAGCCCCATGTCTCTCTTGCGTTGAAGATCTCAGAGCTGGACACAGTACTCCTGATGTGGCTTCACCAGGGCTGAGTAAAAAGGGATGCTTCCAGCAAGATGGGAAACGTCCGGAAAATGCGCCTGACCTACTGCAAGAAGTGCAGTGCGCACCAGCCTCACCATGTGACTGTACAAGGAGGGCAAGGTCTTGCTCTGGGCTCAAGGGAAAAGATGCTGCGATAGGAAGCAAAGTGACTGTGGTGGCCAGAGGAGGTCCATCTTCCACGAGAAGACCAAGGCCACGAAGAAGACACTTTGTAGAAGGGAGGTGGATACACCTCGTGGTAAGCTCTTCCTGCTTACCAAGGAAACAGAAAAATTTTGCTCTGTTTTTTTATTCAGTACTAAATCAGGAAGAACATCACAGTACACAAAAGCCCTTTTTGCATTTTGTTATTGTATGGATTACATTAACAACATTTTCACGTGCTAAATTTGTCTTACTGCACATAGAGAAGATAAAGGGAAAGTAACCAATGTATCTTCCAGTACAGAATCAGCTGTGTTCTAAATATGCAGTATAGATACAAGTCTATGTGAGTGTCAGCTGCCATCAGAAAATTATGTTTAAAAAAAATCATCTATTAAAACTCTAAGTTATGAAAATCTGTAATTAAATATATATTTGATGGCAGTCATGTAGACCATCCTGTTTGTTGCTTCAGAAGTGGGAAAACATAACTGTATGAAACCCCCCCCATCTTTATTTATACAGTGGTACTCTCCAGTTACTAATTCCTAAAAACTAGGAGGTCTTTGGAGTGTTCAAATCATCTGCAGAAGAGAATACATTCCCTTAGCCAGTCATATTCCTCTAAGCTCACTGATAGCTAAATTTATAAAGGGGCGCTGTTAGGGTAAGACTCCACATTTTACAAACCTCAATGCATGAAAAAGTCCATGAGGTTTTGTGTTTTGTATGTTTGTAGTATTTACTTTGGATGCAGCTTAGCTTTTTTTTTTTTTAACTCATTTATTTATTCTGTTTTTTTTTCTTTTACTCATTTATTTATTCTGCTTTTTACTGAGCTTTATGAGCATAACTGTCGTGCGATCAGGTTAGCCTATGTGCAGTAATGAGCTTTTACCAAATACATTGTTTTCCTTTTGACTTACCCCGTGTTCCAATTTTGTTGCTGCAAGACAGAAAATTGAATTTAACACTAGTGATATGCAGAGCGAAAGAGTGAAGGAAGCCAGAAACATAAGTTACTTATTCAGAGGGAAAGAAATAGGCTAAAGAGTTACTTAATCAGCTTTGCAATTCTCTTCTATTACAGAGAATTCTTCTGTAGTTCATTTCCGTAGTTAGAAATGAACACGTCACGCGGTGGACCCGAAGAAGTCAGCAGTGAGCTGCCTTCTTTACATGTGCAGAGCTGCCGTGGTGGGGCTGGAGCGGGACCCACGGCACTGGCCAGGTTGAGACGGGGTGAGGGTGAGAGGATGGGGGCAGCAAGGGCTGCCGGGGGCCCTGCGCGCACCCCAGCCCTGTGTGCTGCAACCTCACACACACGGGTGATGTTTCAGGTTACACGTTTCAGAACCATGCGGCAACCAAAGTATGCTGGATCATCTTCAAATAGAGTTTTGTTTATACTAGATCCTTTGTTTGTTTGTTTGTTTTTGCATAGAATTTAGTTTGAGAATATTTGGGGGTTCAAATAATCACAGGCAACAGGTAAAAAATTTGGCCTCAACCTGGATATTGTAATGCCGGTGAGAGTTGATGTTTCCCGAAGTGATGTTACCCAATGGACAAGTTTGGGTATGAAATTTAAGTTCTCTCCATGGTGGAATAAATATTTAATCTTTTCAAGGAAAATTTCAATTTTTTCAAGGAAAATAATGGATGGATACATATTTCAGTTTTCTTTAAGGGAATGTTTCCCATAGTTCTCTGTATTTTATCTAACTCTTGAGTGAAAAAACTATGCCATATGACCTCTGAGGCGCCTTTTGAAAGTTCTTGGAAAATTACCTAGAAACAAAAAGCTTGGGGGATTTTATCAGTCTAAAATACTAGTTTTACTAGTTTTACTGGTTTCCTACTTTGGATGTTTTTTGTGTGCAATGTTAACAAAAAATAGGAGCATGGACTTATGTATTTATGGCCACAATATTTAAAACGCATCTGTATCTACACAGCTGTGTGGGTGCTTAGTACCTACAGCCCTGCTCTTCTGGGAGATCTTGAAGACACTTAAGAAACGATACGCACAGTAGAGTATGAAAGAGCAAAGTACTGAAGAAATATGCTAAATCATGTCAGCTTATTATAACTGATAAACAGTTTTGTTTTTCCTTTCCGTTTTTTATTAATTATTCAAGTAGTGCTGAGGAGAGATACAGCATGACAAGTTTCATGTGAAGCACTAAGTAGAAGGACGAGAAATCCCTCCAGTTTTGAAACAGACACATAGCCAACCCCTGTCTCAAAGCAGGCAGAGCAATCCCCCCGGTTCCAGGTCTCAGGGCAGCAGCTCGGCTCCGTGAGCGGCTGGTGGCGCATCCCGCTGCCGTTCAGGAGGCGCCGAGCCACGGCCTGTCAGCTCCCGCTTCACCGAGGGCAGCTGCTGCCGTCGTGAGAACCAGCTGACGGCTGATAAAGGTTGACGTCGTTCCCCTGTAGGATCTTAGCGGGATTTCAATTAGGGCCACTAAATTTACCTGTTTCCTTGAGGTCCTGTCGGCGCTAAAATAAATAATTTTGTGTTGCATGAAGCAAATTCAGTGCCTCACTGAGCCTAGGGTTATTTTTCTTTCTGATAAGTAGGTTTTTTTTTTTTTGGTGGTGGTGGGTTTTTTTTGGGGGGGAGTGGCAGGATAGTGTTGTTGATTTTTTTCTTTTTTTTCCTGCATTAATTTCTTTTGGACTTTTATTTTGAGCATAGTGTCTAAACATTTGACATTTCTATTTTTTCTTTATACTTTTTTTTTTTAGGAGCGGCTCCATTAGAAGTGATTTTTTTTTTGTTATAACTGTCTGTCATCAAGTGCATTTTCATTGCAACCTGTCGCACGACCTTTGGAAAGGTGCAAAGGGGTGAAGCGCAAGACGGTAGTTCTGTCTTCTTGCTGTTTTTCTGCTGCCAGGTCGGTGAGGGTGTGATACCCCATGAGGGCATGACACCCCTAGTTTGTGAAGGTTGTGCGTTAGATTTTCTTTGGTTGTGCCACGGGGTTTAGAAACACCCAAATGCCGAGATGTCTGCGGTGCTGTAAAACCAACAATGCCCTGTTTTAGAAGAGGGATATTCAGAATACTCAGTGTTCTGTCCTTACCGCCGCCTCTGAGGAATCACCCAGCGCAGAGGCTCTTGTCCTGTCCTGAGCCAAGTCCCAGAACTGAAGCGTTCGCAGGGACTTCCCTCTGCCTCTGGGCGCAGCCGCTCACCACAGGGCCGCCCAGGGCCTCATCTCCTGCCAGCGGGAGCCCTGTGCCGCTCGGATGCGAGCGCGCGCCAAGAGGGAAGCGCGTTCCAAGACTCTGCTCCGGCGGAGGAGCGCGCGGCGAGGAAGGCGGCCGCGGTCCTGCCTTCCGAGGGCGGATGCTCCCGCGCGGGGGTCCCGCTGCGGCCGGTGCCGCTGCCCTCGCGCCGGCCGGGCCAGGCCGGGCGGCAGCTCCGCTCCTCGCGCTCCGTGAAGACGGGTCGGGCTGCTCGGCCCGTCTCCATGCCAACTGCGGGAAAGCAGCGCCGGTTGGCATGGCAACCCTGCCTCGGCGCCGGTGCGGCCGCTGGACCGCGCCTGGGCTGAGCTGGAGATGGGAACTCTCCCGCCAGAGGGTACCGATGGGCAGAGCCCCCCTCTCCATCCTTATCTCCCTCCCTGCCAGGGTGTCCTACGTTCATTTGGAAAACTTTTCCCGTGCGGCTCCCAGGGAGTCCTTGGAGGCCGAGTATTTCCTTATAGCTGTCTATAACTCCACCCTGTGTGCTTCAGTGGAACAGAAATCACGGTAATTGGGTAGAAAATACCAAGACAGCCTGTATGTGTGAAGGGTCCCAGGAAAACCAGTGCAATTCGGTACTGCATTTTCTTAGCAGTGTTTTAACCGCAGCCTGCAAAGTCCTTCCTGCTAGGGAGGTTGTCTGCCCTGCTCGCAGCCCGGCCCTGCGGGAGGGCCTTGGTGTCGAGGAGGTGCTGGAGGCAACATCGTAAAGGTAAAATGAATCTTTAATATTGAAACAGCAGATCGAGAAACATGAGAGGCTTTGGCTGGATGGGGGGATCTGTGTGCAGGTGTCCCCTTCGCCCGGGCTGCTCATGGGCTGCACGGCGCAGCGGTCTCACAGCGAGTGAGACCCCCTGAGCGGGCAGCGTTGTGGGGAAAGGCTCTGCTGAACCATCGGCTTTGCCAGTTCTTTTCCAAAAGAATGTAGTTGCTTATCACAGACACGTGAATATCAGTGCTGCT
>JAWLRI010000144.1:4444951-4469191 GCA_034781795.1 Crypturellus tataupa
TTAGAGGTGGGTGGGCAGAGCACAGGGTTCATGAGTTTGGCCGTGCAGCCCCCTTTGGGCCGCTGGGGAAGGAGAGAACTCGGTCATAGCAGGGATTCAAGGAGAGCTCCTTATTCTGCAGCGGCCTTACCTAATTCTGAAGTTATGTGGAAAGCAAGGGGTGGAACCTTGAAGTTGCATGGAAACTAGGAGCTCTCGGGTTTGCAGTATGCCTTTTTATCCACTGAAATAGTGATCGGTTGATCTTTACTAGTTCATCAAAAATAAATCACATAAATTATCCACAAGCTGGTGGAAATAGTTTTTGTGTAGGTCAGGAAAACAAGGATATGAATTTCCATTCACATACAAATCAAAGGCAGTAATCTGTATTCCGAGGTATAAGGCAGTGCTCCAAAGCAATTAAACACTATTTTTATGCATAGGTTATTTCAAGTGTTTCCAATAATTTCCAATATATTTATTTATATTTTTATATATATTTATATATTTATAATTAATTGTCATAGTAACATTATTCCATCAAAACTATTAATTATAGTATTCCACTTATTTGAAGTCATTTTGAAGAATAAAATGCTTTTTATGAAGAACATAATGTTAAAGGTAACTTTAACATCCTTGATACATAACAAGCCAAGACTGTAAACATTGATAGTCCATTTTGGGGGATTATTGTTCCTGTAATGCTGTTAACTTTATTGTAATGAGCAAACACTCATTACAATGAGTATTAAATTCCCTTTTATTGCATGCAGGAGATAAAAGGTAAAAGAAAACAAATTATTGTTTGCTTTTAATATCACAGCATTTATAGGTCATTAACCCTATAGTTAATGCATTAGATACTGTAGAATGTTATAGTATAATGCATTTTGATTGTCTGAAATGCCTTTCTAGTTAATACATAGTTGCATTTCCTACATGATATGCTCAGTCCTTGAGGAGGGAATACCATATAGCAAATACTAATTTCTTCATACAGTCAGCACATGCAATGCTATTTCTGAGTCTGGATCATTCTTTCATAATGTGTGCTGAAATCACAACTGATACACATGAAGAGGAGACAGACATACTATGTTCTTTCAAAGTTGTAATACCTCTTTACTTTGGTATCTTGGTGATTTCTGAAATACTATTTGCCATTTGTATTTTGTTTTCTTTCCTTTTTTTTTCCCGCAGGGAAAGCTCTTAAAAAACAACAACAAAAAACCTGTATGTGTGCCTTTCTTGGATTCGTAGCAGCACACTCAGAGATGCATCTCTTGCAGTGATAGAAAAAAGTCAATGATATTTGTCATGGTTCTTTATCCTTGTAGGATGAAGTTCTAGGGTCTTTGAACAGCCCATGGAAAAATGTCCTTGTGGCCTGTGCAGTCAAGCTTTTCCCATTTTGAGGGTATTCTTCATGTACTCCACAAGCGCCATGTTTGCCTTTCTGTCAGGGCTTTGAGCGATTTTGTTAGTATTGTAGCCCAAAAGCACCTGATACCATGAGGGACTGGGGCTAGGGAAGTGGGAACTTGAATGTGCTATGGGGTGTATTAAAAATAAATATCATGATTTATGGAGGTCCTTGCTGCTGAGGAAATTGTGTGCTGCTCTGTGCAGAAGTTAGAATTTCCTAAAGCTGGTGCCTATGTGTCCTCTCCGACAGTTAATCGCACCCTGATACGGTAGCTGCAGCGGGATTAATATCTCTCAGCTGTAGACATCAACCCTCTTGACCTCTATATCTGAGTTAGTCATCTTAAGCTCCCCTAAAGGAAGATGGCCCTGGATAACCCTCCTAGGCTTATCCAGGAGTAAAAGTGCATTTTCTCACCTTACCTACTAAATACCCTGTGGTTTTTTTTTTCCAGGCCACACTCAAAGCCCTTTTAGCATTTCCTCTGGCATATAGAAAAGGAATCTTCCTTTGCATGTACAGAGCCTACTAAATAAGCTAATCAAATAATGAATGCTGACATCAATATTTTAATAAGCTTTGTTGCCAGTAGTGACTTTGGTAGAGGTACCCTAAGGAGCTGGTCTTTGCTGCTCATTCTTTTATCGCTCCTTGCCCAGCCAAGCAGTTTCAGGATGGGTTTGTTAGGGGAGTTGGCCACTTCTTTTCCTTTGAGCTGCGATGGTGAGCAAGCGTGGTTCATGTTCGTCATTTCTGTCACAATGTTTTCAGACAGACCGGACTGCGATCCTTTGAGGTGTGCGGGAGCACGTGTGCTTTCTGGGGCACAACACAGCTCTGGGAGATAGTCTGCTTCTACTGTGTCTGTTGTTCAAAGCCCAGGTTGTTGAAGATGTTGCTTAAGCATTTTGCTTGATAGATACTGAGTGAAGACCTGGGAAGGAGCTGGTATTTCACAAGTGGTACCATTGTCAAATGACTGCATGAGGTATCGCTACTTACAGTACACAGAAATACAGTCACCCACGTCAGTATATGTAGAGAGATTTTTAGATGAAATAAGAAGTGAAGGGTAACTGAGAAACTACTGGTGAAACTTGTCCTATAAAAAGTATTTTGAATGTATTTTTCAGTCAAGTTGCTGAAAATTCCTTATGTTTACTGGGTGGTGCTGTTTTTGTGTGCAAATTGTAGACTTCTTCATCTGTCGGCTAAAACTAAATTTTAGTTGAATAACCAAATATAATGACAGAATAGTGCTGTTTGTATTGTTACATATGTTTCACTTAGCTAGTTAATTACTGCACTCGTTAACTGTTAGCGTGTATTTTATTCCAAGCCAAAGGAAGAAGGAACCTGGCCTACAGCTCTTTCTGTTCAAATGTACTGTTTCCATTACATTTTAGTGCTAGCAGGATGGACTTGTTTCAGTGCAATACAGTGGCACCCTACATCTTCGTTTTGATTACTTTAGTATACATTGTGCCTTTCTATGTAGTGAATATCGTGTATGTGTCTGCTGCTTTTATTATCCCCAATTTCTTGACGTTGATGCGCAAGGCACTGTAAAAGCCAAGCACAGAGCAAATTTTAAATGTTAATGGAAACAAGCTTTAACTAAGCCAAAATAGCACTGGTGGAGAATATTCATTCTAATGCATCAATGTCAGAAAATTGGTTTCACAGAGCATGTGGAGAGATGTGATCTTCCTGATGCGCTGAAGGGAGCGAGGGACGTGCACGGAGTGAGGCACGTACCTTGCTCGCTGATGAGCAGTGACGATTAGCCCTACCGATGAAAGCTTTCAACAAAAAGATTGGAGCAAGTTCTTCTGAGCAGTCATGTCAGATTTGGGTTTTAAAGAATGAGCTTATACTCAGCCAGTTCCGCGGGAGCTCCTTTTCTCCCATTAGTGGCTCCTTTTGTTTTCAAAGGTCTCTCACTGCTCCCAAAAAGGGAACAGCTCGTCCTTGATACCTCGAATGATTTATTTTTTAAGCAATTAAAATTGATTTCTTAAAGCTACAGCAGCCACCTCATTAAAAAGAATGAATCACTAAATAAAACCCCACAAAGGCTCTGAGTGTGAAAGGTGTTCTGAAGTTTCGTTTGATTTCAAGGAAAGGCTTTAGGGGTTGAGAGAAACACAGGCAGGATCGATGCCTGAAATTGGGTTGTCTCCACATGAAACCCATTACAGGGATGGACCATTCCCAACAGTCATACTTAGAATCGCTGAGCATCCTTTTCCCAAACAAGCAGCGAGCCTGAGGGGTTTTGTATCACCAGCTTGTAGAAGCAGATGCAAATGCAGGTATCCTGTGGTTTGCACACCTGCTGCTAAATATTTAAATGTGTTTGGAGATCACATAAATTTCTCAGTGTTTCATGAAGGGTTTTATTGTTTAAAGCACTTCTGTAATTTGAAAATCAGATTTTAATGACCTGTACTTAACAGCCTCATTTTTTCTCACTGTAAAACATGTAAAACATCAGACCTAAAAGCAATGTTTTCTTTAATTTGAAACAGCCATTTCCATGTGTAAGAAAGTATTACTTTCAGATGTTAGCCTATTTTATCTCATGCATTAAAAACTAAGTTTTCTAAAAATGAAAATGTCCTTCCACACTTTGAAAGTTATGAGGGAAAGAAAATATGAAGATTTCTCTTTTCTAACACGAAATTTTGCTAACAAATTCACATACTTTTTTTCAGTTTTGCTGATGCTTAACTTCGGAAAATTTCCATAACATTTTAATACTCTCATATAATACCATAATGTTAACAAATGAGGCATAATATCTACGACTTGCAGAGTGTTTCAGTGTAGTTTTATTGAAACCCGAGCAGGTCAAATTAGCAAATTCTGAAATGAAAATTTCTATAATAGATGTTTAAAGCTAAAATTCTGTATCTATCTGTAGACTCTTAAATTAGTTATCAGAGCTCTTAGAAGACAACATAGACCTTTATTTATAAAATCATGAAAACCAAACTTGACACCTGTAGGACTTGCGCTACAATTTACTGTTTGTCTAACTCCTGGTGTAACCTGTTGATAAGAAAATCTTTATGCCGCTGAAAGATGTGGTTTCACACAAAGGCACACAGAGAAACAACATCTTTCCAGGTGTGATGTTGAATGCTATTTTAAATTATTTGGAATGTATTTCAGTTCATCTATCAGTTTTAGAAATGGGAAGGATAATGACATTTGTCAATTGACTAGTTTGCCACTCCACAAACAGAATATCAGGTGATTTTCGGAGGAGTAAGTACATGGAAGCAAAGGAGGATACTAATAATGGCTGGTTAGACCAGGATGGCTCTTGAGTTATTTAAATTAGTTTAAAACTCTTAGAAATGTTGATTATTTTTGATTTTTTTTTTTGCAAGAAAATATTAAAAATACGTGAAACCAAACTTGCAAAATCAGCTGGCAACAGAGAGAATTGTTTATTTTTCCGGTTATGCAAAATTTGATTGACTCATTTCATTATTTTTTCCCCTCACCAGGATTACACTTTGACTATGTACTTTCAACAGTACTGGAGAGATAAGAGACTGGCTTACGCTGGCATCCCTCTCAACCTCACGCTTGATAATCGAGTGGCAGATCAACTCTGGGTGCCTGACACTTACTTCTTAAATGACAAGAAATCATTTGTACATGGTGTTACTGTGAAGAATCGAATGATTCGCCTTCACCCAGATGGAACGGTGCTTTATGGCCTCAGGTCTGTACTTTCGTGATGAAAATTTCATACCCATTGCTATGTATTGTTGATATTTGTTTCCCGGTCCAAGGTTATTACAAACATTGTGTAGCGTATTATGTAACCTTCCCTGTAACTCTGAAAAATGCCCGTAGAAAATAAATGACACACTCAATGTTTCTTAATTTTGCCAGGAGCATCCTCAGTCAGGTTTTATCTGTTTATGTAGAGTCACCATATCTGGAAAGCCCAGTGGCAGTAGAAAGCAGAAAGGCAAGCATTAATTGCAAACCTGAACATTTCATTCAAAACACAGGCGGTAAGACTGGACGTGGGTGCGTATGTCATCTTTTGATGTGTTTGTGGTCTATAAAGAAAAAGAAAATCACAAATAACCCTGGTTAATTGAACATTGCCAGTTAAAGCAGGACTGCATATACTTTCAGTAGTTCCTTCAAACAGGGACCAGCACTGCAACGCTGTGTATTTTAATGCATTAAGGTACAAAGTGACCTTACCCTATCCTACTTTCTGCATATTTTAGCCTTGACCTGTGCTTCTTATTATTATTTTTTCCCTCTCACAGATTTTATGGTTAGAAATTGCAAAAATTCTTCACTTAATAAGCATTATTACACTAGCAAGAACCTTAATGGAGGCTCAGTAGTATCAAAATGTCTTTCTGTTCAGATAGGTTTTTCCATTTGCTTCAGTGGTTCAGACTATACCAACAAAAAAACTCTTTGTCAGGGTAAGCTCCATTTATGTCATGGGAAGTTTCTTGTATTTTTAAGCACCGATAATACTCAAGACTGTTGCACATGGCAGTGCACGACAAAGAAGGCCTAGTATAAACATGAATCAGAACTGCAAAGCAGTGCAGGTGCCTTATATTTTCTGTCTCATTATTTTATTTGCTTTTGTTTTTTATCGGCAGTTCATTTTTTTTACCTGACTTGGGTCTTGACCTCTCACCTCTTTAACTCCAATTATGTAGTATATATGAGTTATATTTAGATGAATCTCTCTAGGCAAAAAGTAAAACAGACTCAGTCTATCATGAAGCTTTGAAGAAGCCCAGTATTTTCAGCAAATGATGTCTTCAAAACTAACTCTTTTTAGCAGAATGAGGCTTTCATCTTGTATACTTTGTACCAGATATTGAATGTTGCAGATACTTAAATATCAAAAAAATGATGTAAGGTATTTTTGTTTCCTTTACTCTTTATCAAGAACCATCCCCGTAAGCAATGAAATAAAAAAAAATATGGAGATTAGAATTCTTGTGATTATAACATTGTACATTGTACACTGTCTTTCTGTCACACTCTAAAAACATTTAAAGTCTTTCAGGTGGAGATTATTTGTCATAAAATAGCATATTTGAATAAGTTAGATTCCTCTTCTGCAAAATGTGGATGTCCACAAGCAGATTGCACTCTCCTTGATGTGGCAATCTTTTTCCCATTTACTTTCTTCTGGACACAGGCAATATTCATGGTCTGATTTTGCTGCATGTGTGGGAGAGTGGCTGCTAAATGAAGGATAACTGTCTGAAATTAAATCTTGGCAAAATATGGGACACCATTATAAGAAGGAAGAAAATATCTGTGAACGTTCGCTCCCTTGATCTAAAGCTTTTAACTTTGCACTGCCTTACAGCTATCCTACCTTCTTGTGGTTTTTGAATATCCAAATTACATTGCCTTCAAGCTGCTATCTGGAGAAAATGGTATGAGAACCAGAACCTGGAGGTTTCTGTATGTACCACAAAACACAGGGTCACTGAGAATAAAAAGGCAAATTTTAGGAGTTACAATACATTACATCACTGAGTAAAGCAGATCCTCAAAAATACATATATTGAAAATGATTGCTAGGCTTCACTGGTTCTCATTAAAAAAATAGAATTTCCATAGTTAATTTTTCATGTTTTTTTTTTTTTTTCATCAAAACTCTATGAAAATGATGGAATAGCTCTGTGGCTTTTAGAAGTTCGACCCATTGCTGGAAGTTTTTTTTACTTTGAGCATCATCCTGACTTTGGTCCACCTTTTTCATAGCAATATAGAAGGCATATGACTATACAGCAGATTTGTACGTAATAGAACAAAACAGAGATAACGACATTTATATTCTGGGGATCAAAAATAGAGTCTTTCTGACTGCCTGTGTGCTTGCTGTATATAGACCTATTGTTCTCAGGCATTTCAATGTTGAATATTATAATAGAGTGGAGGATTTTTTTTAATATCTGAAGGGATTATTCATCTAGTTATCACCTGTATGTAAAATACAGATATTTACAAGGTGAGGAGGATAGCTGTGCTTGGTCAGACAATGCAACTGGACTTGGTTCTGTTTGTTACTGGAAGAACACATTTCTGCATCAAGATGAAAAGAGGATCAAATTAGTCATCAGAGCTGTGACCCTTTCACGAAACAGTATCTATGTTGCTTAAATTGATTTAAATTGTAAACATATTTTTCTGTCATTGTTTAAGCAACATCACCTAGCATTTCAGTACTGGATCAATATAAATTAAGGCAATAAAGTAGCAGAAAAGATAAGAGAAGCTATATACAGAGAACTGATATTCGACTGGGGAGTTTTTAACAATCAAATATATTTCTTTTGTGTGTTGCCTTCATCCAAAATGCAGGTGTATCTGTGTTCGGCTTTATCTTTGTCTGGCTCATGTAATTGTTTCTCTGTCACTGCTGCGATGATGAGTTCTTGAAACCTTGTTGTCCTGCTGTGACAGGCAGCATCCCATCCCATAAAAAAATAAACCCATTCTTTTCAGAAGCATGCACAAGCCTGAACAATTAACGTTTGCTTTCAGTGAGCATTTGTGCAAGTTTTGTTTGTCTGCTTGAGATTTCATTCAGAAGGGAACTGCAAAAACTTACTTTGGTAAATGTAGTAAATCTATTTCTACCTAAATCTATCTCAGTCTTCTTTTTTTAGTAGGTCTCTATGAAATTAAAAATACGCATTTTGCAGTAATGTAAGCCAGGCCTTGGAAAGAATGTGCAGCTTAGAATGCTGGAATTTGTTAAACAGAACCACTGTGGTACATGGACACACCAAAATCAAAACATGTTCCTTAGAACACTGTAAGGCAATTAATATGTTGAGTGCAAGTTTGAAAGCTGCATTATTTTTAATAAATCTGTCAGATTAATCATTTATAAATGCATATTTATGCATAGGTGGCATTTAAAACTAATTATCCAACATAACAGTTGGAATTGCTCTTACCACCCTCACGTTTGTATCAATTTAGATCATCCGTATTCTGTTGCAGGATCTTAAATGAGCCCTAGTTCAGTGTAGCTGAATGTACTAAAACATGGGATAGAAATCTCCTAGTAAGAATGTCCAATTGTACCTGATCGCTTTACTTGGAGCGCAATTATCAGTTGACTCATTGATTGCATAACCAGTAGGCTTCGTAAAGATGATAACTGCTAACTTTGTCATTTAATATCCTCATCAGTGTTCACAAATTTCAGGTTTTCTCCTCTAAGATCCTAGGCTCAGCTAGAGCTACTAATGCTGGAGAGACAGTCATCTCCATAACTAATAATCCTGGCAAGCAACTTGCTTGAGGGTTCAGAAGGGCATTTGCAATCATTCAATGTAGAGAAGACCACCTGCTAAACCACAGAGCAGATCCTTGACATTTTCCTTCTCTGGTTTCTTTGTGTCATACAACTATCTCCCTGTACAAAGAAATTACAGTATTTTCTTGCAAAAGGACTTTTTACAGTCCTATTTCATCTTCTGTTGTCCTATGAAACAGTTCTAGTAATCTCACTCCATTCCTTTGAGTCTTACATGAAGATATCCACTTGAAATATCCACCTGCTAAAGATAAGCATTCATTCATTTCTATTCTAGGAGAATTAGATAAGAAATTCATAATAACAGCAGGGATTTTTAGTGTGAAAGAGTTGAAGAAAGGCACCTAAACAATTTTCTCTTCCTGAATTTCAAGCTAGTCTACCAAATTAGGAGCCTGTCAGATAGGATGTTAAAGGGATTAAACAGAAAGTTTCAGAGGTGAGAAAACACAAGGACAAAACATGATGGTTCCAGTTTTTAGTAGTATATTTAAAGGATTTCTCCTCTTGTGTTATTAGCATAATTTTTTTCCAGAATGGAATTTGTTAGGAGTTAACTGTGCATGGACTATATGTCTTGTCCATATCAGAAGGTCAGTGAGGAATGAATGTAGTCAAATGCAGGAGATAATTTATTTTGAAGAAAATGATACACAATAATGTACATACTCTAGATGAAGGCTATGATTCAGCAAAACACTGAAATATACTGAAGATGAATCATGAGCTAGTATACATGTTTATATCTGTCTAAAAGTTAATACAAATATATAAAGCCATTAGTTAAAAAAATGAAAATGCTGTGTGCAGCTGTTAATGTAATTGTTTTCACTGTTTATGTGTATTGTTGGCTCTTACTCTTGACACACAAGAGCTGCGTGAAAAATGTAGATTCATCAATATTGAAATGTTTGGCAAATTCATCTTGATTTTGCTAAATTGCCTACACTAGAAATAAAAGAAGCAAAATTATATTCTGACTTTGGGGGAAAATTTTAAATTCAGGATGACTCTTCATTATAGAATTCGCAGCAATTTTTTTTAAGAGAACTATGCCTGTTTTTGAAACAAAACATTTTGTTGGACTTCTTTTCAACATTGCAGTTTACCTATTGTTTTTCTACAGAGAAACCACAGAAGAACCTTCTTCTACAAAGAACTATAAATTCAGTTACTCACACAGCTTGAATCATTCTGACATTTGTAGCAGATTTTTACCACTTCTCTTTTTCTTATATAATGTCATACTATTTAAGCTCAGCAAATTTTTGTATACATTTTGTATACATTTTACATGTCCGGATTAGTCTGCTGAACCCTAAAGGGATTGGTCACATAAATGTAAGTTGCAGCAAGTTATTCCATTTAAATCAACGTAACTGTTTTTGTGGTAAGCTACTATACAGTGTTATACCGTGGACCAGATTCTCAATTATTGTAAGCCAATCTTCGGAGTCTTCACTTTTGGGGGGAGAAAAAAAAAAGGATTGCTGGATGTACAGCAATTTTGTTGGTATTTGTATTTCAGAATCACAACCACTGCAGCTTGTATGATGGACTTGAGAAGATACCCGTTGGATGAACAGAACTGTACTCTGGAAATAGAAAGCTGTACGTACAAGATGTGTGTAAAACCTAGTCCAGATGTGGGGCGGGTTTCCCTTAATATAACTGCAAAATAGTTACGCTACTGTGTTTAACCTTTAAATATATCATGTAATTAGCATCCTTTGTTATTTAAAAAAAAAATTGCTTATTTGGCAATTTGTAATATATAAGGGCTCATCCATTTCTGTTTTGCAAATATGTTATAGAAAAATGGGTTTAGGACAGAATGAAGCAGTTTATTGCTCCAGAGGCCTGTTGAAGATGCTTATATTCAACACAAGAGTATAAACATTCGTATTTTAATCAGATTCATTTTAAAGACAGCAAACACTATGATACAATTTTCTTCTGATCTGCTTTATTATGCATGGATGGTCTTGCTGCAGGACCCCCTGGGCCTTCAGATAGGCTCCATTTATGGGTTGGAATTCTGTTCTACACAGAAATAGATTCTCTCTTCAACCTAGTCATATCTTATAACTGGAATATTCAGATGTACGCTTGTGCTTCAAGAGTTCCTGCTCCTTTTCTGATGCTGCCTGAAGGTTGTGTGTCTTATACAGAAAATACCACTACATATTGTTATGCTTTTATGAAGATTGTATTCAGCAGGCGTTCTCCACTGCACAAGCTAGTGGAAATAGTGCCACTCAAACTCTGCCCAAGTATGTTTGTCCGCCTTCACAGAATAATCTGTGTTTTTCTGATAGTTACTGGCATGAGAGTGCACTTGGGTTTTGGTTCTAGATGCATGTGATATCTCAATTCACACTATTCTGTGATCTTGCAGATTGCAATTAGCAATCCCTGGAAGTGGTAATGTGTGGTATTTTCTGGCTCATAGGGGCCATTCATCTTTTGTGGATTTCCTGAGAATGATTCTGAAGAAGGAAGAAAACAGCACTTTGCCTCAGATTTCTGCGTAGATGTTAATGGAGCATCTCTTTAGGAGAGCTTCTCAGAATCCCAGCACATCACAGCCATACCAAAATACTATACACCATTCCAGCCCTTTTAATTCTTTAATTGTCTGAAATGACAAACCACCTCTTCTGTGCCTGAAGCTCCATTAAGTTCTGCTGTTTTTTTTTTTTCACATTTTCCTCCTGCTTTGTCTGCAGATGGCTACACAACTGATGACATAGAGTTCTATTGGAGAGGTGGAGATAATGCAGTCACTGGCGTAGAAAGGATTGAACTTCCTCAGTTCTCCATTGTGGAATACAGACTGGTGTCAAAGAATGTTGTCTTTGCCACAGGCAAGTGTTATCATTTGGCTATTCACTGCTTAATTGTGTACAACAATTACTACTGTATTAATCATTATCACATATAATCTTAGCACTGTGTGCAGTGTTCGGCTAAAGAAATTACTTGCTTCATAAAGCCTTTATCCAGAAATCCATGAAAAACCTTGTCTTGCTGCTTTTTTAATATTTCCTTCTATGTGTCTCTGAGTGTGTGCATGTGTCATACTTAACCAGGCGCCTAAATATCTATGATTTAAGTAAATACGAAGTCATTCACCTCTGAATCATCAGTTTAGCTGTAGCCTACAGGGTTACTGATCATACAGAGTATGCTATGGCATTCTAGGTCAAAAAGACACATATTTTTGAACTCCTCCCCACAGCTTTTCAGGACATGTTTGTTTTGCTGTTGTACAATGAATGTAATGCCTTTTTTTACCTTGATTTGTATTGATGTTACTAAATAGTGGTTTATGCATAGCCAGTGCTTTTTCTCATCATTGTTAAGATACTAAAAATTAAATCCCTGGGTTATTTCCTTGTTGTTCCGCTAAAAAAAAGTAATAAGAAAAGCTTTGGACCTCTTCAGATGGTAAAACACAGCATGGATTTACGTGCTTGATATTAGGCACCAGCCTATTAAAATTTTGCTATGTGTGACAAGTCCAAAGCAACACAGAAAATTATCAGCAAGTGGGGACCGCTGTTGGGGGACCTCTAGATCTTCAGTCCAAACCAGGCAGTGGGAAGCGTGCTGTTCCTTCTGTCCCAGAGCACTCCAACAAATGAAGCACTGCCACTGTTATCCTTGTAAGCGCCACTTCACCCACTGCTTGGACATAGCATCTGTTTCAAAGTACATAGAACACTAGTTGTATTTCAGAACAAAATATAAATATTGCTAGGAGTGAAATTAGTATAAGAGATATTGCTAACTGCTGCCATCTTTAGTTATCCTTATGAATGGAAGCTTCTTTTATTTTTTGTTTTAACAGAGGGAGAAACAACTACTTTAACCCTGTATCTCTCCCTCCTGCAGCTCCTGCCTCCTTTGGTAGTCAGAGTCCTCCACAGCATTGGAGGTATTTTGTGAAGCAGCTTTTAGGACAACAATGACACTGCCTATTTGAGAGGTTTTGATGACAGTCCAAAGCCACTTTTTAGTTCGGTGTGAAGTGTTTCAGTAAAGTCTAGTAATTTCAAGGTGAGAGACATCTGTTAAATTCAGGGGGAAAAAAAATCCAAAGATCTCTGAGGCAAACGCAAAAGAGAGTGAAGACCAAATAAAAACCAGGGGTAGACATTTATATGGCTAACGAAATACTCAGAATCATAACTTTTTTTACAATAAATTTTTTGAGGGATATAAAATCTCATGCTTGATACTAGGGACCAGGATGAGGCTGTCATGGAGAATCGACTACTCTCTGTTTCTTGGATCATTTTTTGAAGCATTTTTTTTTTGGTCACTGTTCAAGACAGGATGTTACACCTACTGTTGTTTTGGTACAAGATATAAAAATGTGAATTTTTGTGACAGATATTTCTATGCAAGAGAATCATCACATTTATTTCTCAAAACAATGCATCTAATATTAAAAGTCTGGAATATGTTAGTCAATCTGATGGATAAAGCCAGCAGAGTCCCTTTGCAGTTCTTCTCAAGAACCTTCTTATGTTCCTCATAATTAGGAGCAATTTCTCTAATTTTTGTGGAAAATATCTAGCTTGCTTTTTTTTTTTCTTTTATGACTTTGAGATTATTAAGAGTCTCAAGGAAAGATGTTAGTTCTTTGCACGCAAAATCCTAGTGAACATTTCAGATTTTGATACAGTTCCACTTTGATTGTATGAAACCAAAAGAAGTGTTCAGAGTCATGCCATAAACTGTTTTTGCAGTAGTTATTTCTCCTATCCTCCATGAAGGAGCAGTACTCTATAATCTTGTGTAACTTATGCAAATGGAGAAATCTGTTCCCATAGTTACTACTAGGATGAAGTGGTAAGCATGAAAAAAAATACAGCTAATGACAGAAACCTGGGAGGGATGGTAAGAATATTGGAGGAACTGCAAACATACTGAAGCCTAGCATTGGAGCTAAAAAAAGATCTTGACAAATGGACAAAATGGACCTGAAAAAACAAACAAACACACAAACAAAAAACTATAAAAGCCAATGTGGGCAAGTAAATATACAACTATACAGCTAATTATACATTTCCAAATTCAAGAAGGGAATAAATGGTTAGGCAGTATTTTTGTGTGTAGAGATATGAGGGTTATTGTTGAGCATGAACTAGTACCATCTTGTCTGAGAAGAAACAAACATCCCGTAAGTAGTCCGACTTGCACTGCTAAGGCCTCAGCTGAGTAAGAAGCTGTGGACCAAAAGAAAACAATCTAGGAAAAAGTAGCAAGAATGAATGGAAGTCTAACAAATGTAATCCATGAGGAAAAAAAGAGACCATGTATGTTGCATAGGGCGTAAGCTGCTCTATGGACAGGAAGTAATTGTCGTGAAACTGCTGTGAAAAAGTCTGATTTGGCCATCCTAATGGCAGTTGAAGGCCATACACACTACCTTAAGACATCTCACATCACAGCACTAGATGCCTATTCATCAATCAGGCCCTTAGTCAAATCTAAAGTGAAATCTAAGGAGCAATTCAGCTCTTCAGACACCTCTGTTTTATCAACTGAATATCAGCTAGGACACCATCCAGTTGCCTTTGCATATATATCTGGTACAACTTGAGATTCTGTGGCACATCCTGCTTAGCAATTAGGCAGCCCTTCCAAAGGGTCTTGGAGTCCTGTGCCTTATGTGCCAGTCTAGTGGGTCAGTTTTAATTACTTACTTAATTAGTATTATTTAAGTCCTAGCCTTCAGACATCTCCTAAGGCATCTCAAATGGCATTAAATAGCTGTGTGTAGGTAATTGAACCACATCCTTAGAATCCTTAGAATCAGACGGCTGTAAATCTAGGTCTCCATGGTTTATTCTGAGAGCCTAGACAGCTTCTGTCTGTAAATACCTCCGTGCAAACACCTGAAATTAAATGCTTAAATTTCTGATCTTAATCCCTCTCCTAAATAATAAACAGGCATCCTAAGAAGCTGAGCAGGAATGGGGAAATAGAATACACAGCCTAAAACCTTCAAGATTCATTGCAGTTAGAGCTAGATTAGCAACTTGTTTGTAAGAGGAACGTAGTCCTAAAAGGTTTGAAAATTAATTATTTAGCATATTCTGAAAGATCAATCTGTAAAGTACATTTCCAATTAGCTGAAGAACTTTCCCAGAAGAACAGATTAATATAAGAATTCTGTAACTGACCAACTCTGTTATCTTGGTTTATACTTGAATAAAACAGCAAGAGACCAATTTAGCCTTGGAGCTAGATATTTCAGCTTGCTAGCTTTTAATGAAATTGAAGCAGAAACAAGTAATTACTTTTTACCAAGTGCTATATTCATGTGAACCAAGGATAATTTTCAGCTCAGTTATTGATTAAGTATTTGTTTTCATGTCTGCATTCTCAATCCTGGGTTAGACTAAAATATTGAAGACCAAATTCTGCTATCTGTGTGCTATTTAAATTATCCCAAAGTCATCCGCATGTTATGTGATGTGAGAGGAAAGGTAGAATATCTAACCTTGTGGCCAGGACCACTGTTCTTTAGGCAAAAAGCATATTTTGCTGAAATGTTAACAACTAGGATTTTCTGGTAATCAATCTATAAATATATAGAGCTTTAATTGACAAATCATTATCCGTGCATGATAAAGCAAGGAACACTGTCATTGTACTCACCAAGAAATCATTTTTTATTAAAGAAATTACACATGGTGATTCCTTCTTAGGTAAATAAAGTTCTGGGCTTACAATCTTTGATCCATACAGGTGAAAGCCCACCCAGTTCACTTAGCTTTAGTCATCCAGCTAAAGAGGGGAAATAAGCTGCCTTTACAGGAGTGTTCCTTTTTTTAGGATTTTTTTTTTTTTCCACAGCGCTGTGTGTTTGCTGGAAATGAGAAAGGACAGCAGGGAAGGCAGGCTGGAGGCAGGACCCATAAACCATCTGTGAAGGCATAAAAGTTATACAGATGAAAGTAATGCAAACTTCTATAGTCCCAGGGACAGCTACATAGTGGAAGGCTGTGGCAGCATGGCATTTGTGCTGTGTGGAAGTGGCAGGAGGTAGAACTGTCTGACAAAAACAAGACAACCAGTACATGTTTCAGTTCAGGCTGAACTATACAAAGACCAAATTATTCTGAAATTGTCTGAGAAACAGACTTCCTGGTTTGCTGGAAGCAAAATGTTCTCTTTCTTCATCCCCTGAGGTTCCCCAGTGCTTCCATGTTCAGTGGTACTGGAACAGTCCAAGAAGAGGCATTGATTCTGTGATCAGTCCGTTGAACCTGACATATATTCTTGACTGTATCCTTTAGACTGTTGAAGAAGCAGTATTTCATGGAGGAATTTCCAGTTATCACCTCTATCAGTGGTATTCCCCAGACCTGGATAGGGCTTTTGAAAGTAAAAGATTTGTAGAAGACTCTTTCTATGGGTGATATATTTTATGAAGTAATTTTCCTCAGCAGAGCTTTATGAAATTTCTGCATGATGCACTACACCTCTTACTGTAAAGAGGAGATCATGCCTGCTAAATTTTTAGTGTGTTTCATGGCAGGAGATGTTCCTGTTTCATTTACACAGTCTGCAGGCACAAAGTGGTGGAAACTACTTCATGAGAAAACTCATGACGTGATTTCAAAGAGACAATTTGTCATTAAAAATGAGACAATGATACAATCGGAATATGAAGATGTTTAGTTAGGAGCAAACTAAAATCTGAATGATTCTTTGCCAAGAATTATGTTGACTGTGGTCAGGGCTCCATAATGAAATAAATTGCTTTTGCTCTGCCAATATTTATCTATTTGTGAAACTAAAAAACAATTCCATTTAATTCTGGAGAAAATATTATTGATTGAAATAATAACCAAGTGCATCTACCAAATATTTCACATTTTTGGTGATAGTTCTTCTGAGATGTGTTTGATACAACAAAAACAAGTCTTGTTGCATAGGTTCAATACTTCCTGGGTGCTCCTGTTGCCTGAAAACTAGCTTTTTTTTCCTGTCACATGACCCAGCATATATCAAACTATCAGGAACATGATGAAGAGAAATTTTAAGTGAATTTTGTAAATTATTAATTGTTTCTAAATCTAACCTATCACACATTATACATGTGTCTATTAGAATACATAGGAAATGATCATCTGTCTAGAGTGGAAGCTTCATTATGTTTAGAAATGTTTGGAACAAATGATGTTGAGCTTATTAATTTTATCATTATTTATTTGCTTCAAAGGGAACAATTCATGAATTATATGTAGCTGGAAATATTCTATGTACCTGCTTCTTATTTTTTGCTAAAACAGTTCTGAAAGAAAAATTCTGTCCAGCTCTAATTGTTACCAACTTTGAATCAGAATTGAAGGCTTTTTCTCACTGTGATTCAATGCGATTTACTTTTAACACTTCATGTAGCATATTTCTCATAGTTCATGTGTAATTAAAAACGACCACATCAAGAATAACTGTTCTGTGTAAATGGGAAAAAATGCAGATAATATTTGGAATTCTACTAATCCTTTAAATAAAATACTGTACATAAAAATTGTGTATTTGGATAAGCATTTTACATGAAGATTTAGACACATGTTTTTAAAATTAACCATTGTTCACCCATCTGTTCAATAATTTAGAATGACATACTCTATTTTTCCCAAATTCGGATTGCTTGGACATCACTATATGCTCTGCAAGGTTTCTTTTAATACTGAGGAGTAATTCAGTGAAGGCGTTGTCCCTGCTGTTCTTTGATTTCATAATACCCAATACAATATGCATGCTTTTGTTTCTGCGGAAACTGAAAACAAATATCTGTAAATGACTTTTCGTTAATATAAATAACATTGGTTTTCCCTCCCTTTTCTTAGGTGCCTATCCAAGACTCTCACTGAGCTTCAGGTTGAAGAGGAATATTGGATACTTTATTCTTCAAACCTACATGCCCTCCATACTGATCACCATTTTATCATGGGTGTCATTCTGGATCAATTACGACGCATCAGCAGCAAGAGTTGCCCTTGGTATGTGATAAAGGATGAGTGGGACATTAAAATGTCAGGCTGAATGTAGCCTTTGGAGGTTGTTAAACAGTGGAATATGATGTCAGTGTTTTGATATTCCAAAATCATTTATGACAAAATCATGTCATTCAGTATTGCCTCAAAAGTGATGAGTTCTCCCCCACATACAAGAACAGAGTTGTTACTTAAAGCAGCTCAAAGTTCATCAAAGTTGTTCATCAAAGTTAATATTATTGTCAGTACCTTCAGTGAGGGTGCCAACTCCAAAATCATGCTCCAAGGATTTGAGTTTGGACTTTTAGGCCGGCTCAGTGTGGAAAGAAAAATGTGGCTCCAAGCCTCCACCTGGGGTTCTGGCTCAAGTTATTGGGACTGTTGTAACCTAGAGTGGCAGGAGCAGACCTCAAGGTCTTCTGTGCTAGCTGTGAACATCAGAACACAGGAGCACATCAGCTACAGACCATGACATCCCATCTCGCTCTCAGAATGCCTAGTATGCTGAGCGCATTTTTATGACAGCTTTAAGTGCCTTTTACCCCATGGCAGAAAAACATGGATTTAACACAAATTGTTGACCAATCCCAGACTTTTTCAGGTCAAAGAGTCCTTTTGGTAGAGGAAGGAAGCCTCAAAATATCCAGAAGGAAATATTTCATATGTTACAGAAGCATAGTAAGGGAGAGCTGTAGACAAGGAAGATCCATAAGTAATCCTTGTGACTACTGCTTTTCATCTAATCCCAAATCTGATCTCCAGACAGTATTTCCCAGTAGGACATACCTTTCCACCTAAACATGACACTAGAACTGTACAGTATAATAACTTCTGACTCTGCTTTATTCTCTTAAAAAAAAAAAAAAAAAGAGAGAAGCATGTTCTCTAATTCCCTTATTTTTTTGATATGTACCACAGCAAACAAAGACTGCAAGCCATGCCCATACATTTACCTATCTCTGTACTCCTTAACTCCATAGATCCCACATACCAAAGCAGGCTGAACTGCTACAGTCATACCTACGATGTGCAATATTAAGTTACATCCTAATATCTAAATTGAAGTTACTGGAAATATTGCAGATTAACTGCAGTTTTTACAGTAATTCTGTAGGATTAGCTGGTATGTGTGTGCATAGTACATATCACACACTGTGGCATTACCACACAACAGCTAATGCATGTTCAGCAGGTTGAAGATACGTAGTAGCCTAATGGAAAGCAGGACATAGAATCCAGTCAACTCTGTTATATTCATAAATGAACTACTGATAGCAAAGATCCACCCCAGAAATATTATGGTCTCTTATAGGATGAAAGGGATGAGGGGAACACTTCAGAATCATCTGCTAGCATCTAGATTTTAAATGCTGGCCAGAATTGCAGTGAACAGAGGTAATTAGATAGAAATAACCAAACCTGGTGACACTCTGTACGCTCCTACAACAGGCTCACTTTTTTTTTTTTTTTCTATTTTTTCCCTTGTTTAAGGAACAGGACTATCTAATGTGACCTATTTCTGTCTTGCACAACGGTTGGTGGTTCATCAAGTGCTATACAGTGGTAACACAGATACTAGAAAAAAAAAGTCGGTCAGTACATTTAAAGGATTCTCAAGATGCCAGATGTTCTATTTCCAATTCATAGAAAGCCCTTTGGAAAGGAAGAAAATATACTGAATAGATTCTTCTGAGAAAACAGTCAGTGCCTTGTATTGTTTGATATTGCTTTTAGAAAGTTCTGCATCACAGGTCTAATCCTGTGCTCCTATAGGCTATAGGCTGTTTTATGAGACTGAAACTAGTAGGAAATTGTACCAAAGCATAAAGGCAGTGTTGCATCATTGGATGCACCTGGCTCTGGAAAGCTCGGTACAGAGGATCTGTAAGGCCTGCTGGCCTAGGTATCCTGGTGCAGTCCTCATAGATGTGGAGTCAAGCTTTACTCAGCCTCTGCAGAACGGCTGTATTCTCTGAAAGCCTGAATCTGACCCATTCAGTTCCATGTTTTGCTCCAGCCTGTGGTCCCTGGATGCGCACATTATCTGTGCTCCAGCCTAGAGTGAACCAAGTAGTTCTTTCAGCAAAGAAACCCAGGCTTAGGAAAAAGGACAGTTCATTCCAAAGCTTTGTGCCATAGACAATATGAATTAAGGCTGATGTCAAGAGAAATATTCAGACCCTTCAATTATGGGGCACCAGTGCTCAAAACTGTGAGATCTTTTTTTATACTTGGCCCTTGAGGTTGCTAAATTCAGTCCTGTGAGTAAGAAGAAAAATAAACTTGTGCTCCTACTATCCCTGGGGAGGGCTGTAGTCACGAGATTATCCTATTTTTATATGATGGGTAAATGATACCTGCTTCTCCTCCGGCTGTGCTTTGAAAGAAATTCATGATCTTTAGAAAGGAGATACTCATCTCTCCACGGGTGGGGCATGTGCCTGTAGTGCACAACTCAGGATTTCCTGATCTCCAGGGAATATCTCTCCTTTTGGCTAATGGTAGACACCACGGCATTTAGTGTTTTACCCAAAAAGCCACTGGACTCTCCCAAGGTAGAGTGTAGGGAATTATTTTCAGAATTCAGGTTTCACCAATCCAGCACAGAAAATGTGGCCATTGCAATACCTCCTGGGCAGACTTCTAAAACCACTGGTGGATCAAGTCTTTGATAAGCACCTGTGGGATGATAATGAGATGCCAAAGTGTATTAACAGATATATCTGTGGATTTCTGATACAGGAGTCAATTTTATTTATCTTGGAATCCCTTGCAGGAAGCAATAGCAGGAAATTCTGCCGTGAAAGAAAACAATTTAAGCTAGAGAAAACTCTTGGGTTGCAAATGTGTGGTAATATCAGATGATACAGTCCTGCAACCTTCTCACCCCTTTTCCCTGTGCTAGCAGGGAAGTTTCCAGAGAACTTGTCAAAGTTTCTTTAGGTAAAAATAAATCTAATGTGACTCTCACATATCAGTTATACTCCTCGTTTTACTGCAGAGTTGGGTGGATTATACATAATCCTTCTTTTAAAAAAAAACAAAACAAAAAAAAAATTGTTTTGTATGTGGCTCTGCTGTATTTCAAGCCACGAAACATCAGATATCAGCAGACACTTGTTTAACATTTTAGAGGAAAAGCATTGGAAACCTCATGACCATGACCTGGTAACTGTACAAAATGTCTCTTACAGACACTCCTAGGCTACTACTGCTCTTCTCTGGAGTGACACTGTTTACACGATCAGATGGATTTTGAGTTATAGTGTCCTTGTTTCTGTCTTCAGGTAGAAGGAGCTGTGCTTTCTAACATGTCAGATTTTTTCTATTGTTCTTAATTTTTGTTCTGCCTGCATTTTACTGTCTACATAGAAACTGATTGTATAATTATGGAATCAGAGAAAATAGCAGTGGAAGCAGATCTATTAGAATGGCTTGTCTCTTTTTTGAATGCAGAACTAGTCTACAAATCAGTGTTTGCAGCCTTCTGTGGTTTGTGATTCCCATAAAATTTCAAGCAAAGATACCTACAGTTTATTGTATGTTCAAGCAGACTAACAATAAATTTGTTTTTTTACTACTTTTCAAAATCAGATTTCTGTAATATATTTTCAAATGCTATGTCCACTCCAAGGTAAATAAATGAGGATTTCACATACCTAATAGGTCACCTGAGAACTTTGTTAGTGTCCAGTGGACACTCTAAAAATGCTGCTCTACCTCCTTGGCTTTTTCTTTCCTCAAAGCTGCATACTGGTCTGCCCCTCACTGCGCATTTCACCTCTTTCTAGCTATCTAAAAATTAGTCTCAAGTCCCCTTTCATGAAGAGAATATATTGTCTTATCCTGAAATAGGTGTATAAAATATATGGCATGAACTGCACAAGAGAAGTGCCTATCTGTCTCCATCTACCATAGACAAAATGACTTCAACCTGCTGTTAAACTGTTAGAAATTTCAAATGGGATCAGAGGAATCTCTTGCCAAGGTAGTGGGCTTTGCAAATGCTCTCCCTTAATATGTTCACATGGTTTTATCTATCCAGTCCCCTCATCACTTTTGTTACTTCCTGAAAATTTCTCTCCATTATGTGATGCTACCGCGGTGCTGCAAGCACCTTTTTAGTGCTTTACAGAATATTGACATTCCTATCTCAGATCAGTTTGATCCTTGTGGAGCAGATGCTCAGTACAGCTACACTGGCTTCAATGAGATATGTTAACTCGCCGAAGTGATACTGTGCACCATTGTTTGCTATTCTCACAGATCCTGTGGAGAAAATATTATAAAATATTATAATGTTATAAAATAATGCATCAAGATTTAATTTTCATTTGCCATGAGACTCACTTGAGAGACTTCTTTCACAAGTTTTTAAACTTCTGCACATTGACAAGGGAAGTTTGCTGAAAAGGAAAACCAAACTGAAGCATGTTCTGATTACGTTTGTAAGATACACGTTCTTTTCTTTCTTTGTCTAGGAATTACAACTGTGCTGACTATGACAACAATCAACACTCACCTGAGAGAGACTTTGCCTAAAATTCCATATGTTAAAGCCATTGACATGTATCTTATGGGCTGCTTTGTATTTGTCTTCTTGGCCTTACTTGAATACGCCTTTGTCAACTATATTTTCTTCGGAAAAGGCCCTCAAAGGCAGAAGAAACTTGCAGAAAAAACAGCAAAGTCAAACAACGATCGCTCAAAATTTGAAGGCAACCGGGTAGGATTCTTTATTCTATATATGATCTTTCTTTTCTTCCTATTAAAAAAGTAATTATATGAAAGAAACATAAAAATCATGCATAAAAACAATGCAAACTACTTTTTGTGGGAAAACTTTAGCTTTTTTTGTCTAAGAATCTAAATAGAAGAATATATTTAGGCATATAGAAAACTAAATGAGCATGATTTGCATGACAAGAAACTAATAAGAAGAAAATGGAGTGCAGCTAGCTTGAAAATAAAAGCCTTTATTTGACTAAATCTAAGTTCATCATGATTTGGTCTAAGTACCTACATGAGGGAATCTTGGATCTGAGCATACATTTCTCTCTTCTCTTAGAGCAGATATATTTAGAATGGGGGTTAGTTCTAGCTTGCTAATTAATTGGCTGGCATTGCTATGTAGCACTGTCTGCTGCTGCTGTGGAAAGCCAGCAGAATATTATAATTCCTAGGTAAACTTTCAGATTGTTCCAGTAATTTCTTCATTATCTGTCTTAGAACCAGTACAGATTTCTTCCAGATGAGTCATTTGGTTTAGCTTAAGATAAAGGTTTGGGTACGAATTGAAACTCAGGCAGTTCCACCATGATGTGAGGAAGAACTTCTTTCCTGTGAGGGTGACAGAGCCCTGGCACAGGCTGCCCAGAGAGGCTGTGGAGTCTCCTTCTCTGGAGATCTTCCAATCCCGCCTGGATGCCACTCTGTGCCACGTGCTCTGGGTGTCCCCGCTGCAGCAGGGGGGTTGGACTAGATGATCTCTAGACGTCCCTTCCAACCTCAGCCACTCTGGGATTCTGTGATTCAGTGTGATTTCTAAAGCAAAGTGATTGATACTAATTGACATCCAGCATATTTCCTTGCCTTGAGTATGAGTTAATGCAACACATTTTTCGCTTTTTGGAAATAAAGAAAAAGAAAAAAAAAAACAATAGCCAAAACAATACAATATTAGCAAACAATGTCAATTTCAGTTGAAATTTATTTTTTGTTTTCTTTTGTTTTTGTGGCTAAAATGATTTCAATTAGACATTTCCATTCAGTTCTGTGGTGCCAGACTGTTTTTTTTTTCTGTCACCTATAAATTAAAAGAGTTCACAGTGATAAAACTACTATCATTTGCTTTATTAAAAAGAAATATCACAGAAGTAATTGCAAACTATCTACTGACTGCTCTATAGCCACTGTTACAAGAACTATGCCTGATTGTTGAGAGCTCATTTCTGTGAAATATATTTTGAACCAATAAACTCATTTTTGTCCACTGAATTATGAAACCAGAATCTCATCACAGTTGGCTGCACTCCTTAGGACTATGCTAGCAAGAAAAATGAATTCTCTTTCTTTGAAAAATAGATAATTATAATAATAAAAAAGCAGATGGAAAAAGAGAGTATCACAACTGAAAGCAATAGAGATTTTTGCTGCAAGCAGGTAATGCAGATGTATGTACTAAGGTTCAGTTATTTCAATGAGAACCATCTGGCAAATCTCATCCATTTAAATGATTTATATAATTCAGTGTAAGACTTGTTAATTGGACCAATATCTCCCTAAGTCTGAATTTTCTTCTATATTGAGATCAATGGATACAGATCCATAAAAGAAGCATAAGTGCAAGCATAAATACCCTAACTAATGAAAATGAGGAGTTTTCATACCCAGATTGGGTCATGTGTATATCCCAGACCTGATCATACTGTATACCATCATTATTTTACCTCACTTTT
>JAWLRI010000144.1:4471793-4540218 GCA_034781795.1 Crypturellus tataupa
CAGTGAATGGTTTCAAAGCGGGTGATGAGATGAAACCCAAGAGAACCTTTGCAAGTGACTCATTTACGGATCAGCAACAGGCTACAAAGAAAATTTCACGCAGAGCTATTTCTTCTTTTAACTCCTTTTTGATCCTGTTTTATTTTGGATAACACACACTTTAAATAGTACTCCTCTCTGAGTTTTTTCTAGCCTATTCCAGTAAAGCCTGGTTGCTGGAGACACACGTAGGATACTCTTCCTTTACATTAACTTTTTACTCTACCAGTTTAGGACTGAAAACCTTAATACCCAGGCTTATGTATAAGGATGAACTCTAGCAAGAACTGGATCTTCATTTTTCAAAAAATCTAATGCTGTGACACTGGTGCCTGAGTTAAAATCCTGTGTGTATAGAAAAAATGTCACACAAAAGAAGGGATGTCCTGCAGAAGTGCGTCCTATGAAAACCAGTCACCTGTTTCTCAGATCATTTCTCTTTCTCCTGTTTTTGTTGGTAGTTTCATGTTTCATTTGTAGCTCTCAGCACTTTCAGATTTGTTACATAAATTGTGGTTTTTAAATAAGGCTCAGATACAGCCTAATTTACAACTAAATCAGCATGAGAGAGCTCTGAGGCAATCCTGCTCTCACTTGTTGTTCACTCTTGTGGTAGAGGCTTCTGGCGAATCAGCTGGTGAGCATGTGTTTTGGGCATTGCTCCTTCTGGGCCAGTCCACAGAGGTTATCATTTGTTACAGTCCCCTGCTAAAAATACTGCTTCTTAGCTCAAGCTGCGGCAATTTACGCTTTCCGTTTGGTGGGACCAAGAGTTCAGCCCCAGGGTATCAATCAGGAGGGTAACTATCACACGGGCTCACTCAAGCTTCAAACCCCTGTGGCTGCCAGACATGTGGGAAGAGCTTCCTTTGAGCAGAAATAATACATAACTCTCTGTAAAAAGGACCTTCTAGTTCTGCAGCGCTGCCCTTTTTCTTTTTTCTTTTTTTTTTCCGTTCTGGTGATCCCTAGTTCAAACTCCTACTGTTGGCTAAAGCAGCATCTTCCCATCAGCATTACTTAGATTAGAGGCCCAGGCCATTTACATCTACTTAGCGCTTTTAAAGAATTGTTAATTATAGCAGTGATTCTCACAAGTGGGATTTTATTCTGAGAATGAAAATCTTCGCTGCTGGGTAGAATTATCATTCATTTAAATTGAGAAATATAAGAATAGCAAAGCTGGCAGTATTCTCCTGTGCATCTTCATCTTTTCTGGATGCTTTTCTTGGTGCTATTTTGAACGGTGGGATATTTTTGAAAGATGAGTGTGATGAGTAGGTGCCAAGTTTTGGGAAATATCTCTGAGGGCGACAAACACAGCTCCTGTGGGAAGAAGGCTGGTTCTGCAGCATTTTTGATGGGGGCATTCAGTGTGCGCTGGAGAGTCGTGTGTGTGCTTGTTTTGATCTGAAACAACATTGTGCAAGTATGAATGGTGCCGATCCACACACTGTAAGAGACATTTTGCGTGCAGTTCATTGTACAATCCACACATTGCATGAACCCACAGATGATATGAAATACAGGACTAAGGAGGACCATATGTTTATTTCCTTTTCTTTATCAAGGTTGTTATCAGTAATATAAATATGCAGCTTCCTATGCTTTTTTATTCTTCATGCTTTTCTTTATTTTCAGCATCTTTACATCTTTCTGTTTCTACTGGCTGCCCTAGGTTCTACTGGGTTAATAGTAGCATAATTCTCTCTTTCATTCCTTTGTGCTTATTAATTAATATAAACAATTAGATTAAGATGGTAGTGGGAGAAGTATCAACTTTCAGACTCAATAGAGGGAATAATTGGCAATATCATGTATGTCATACCTGCAGCTCTGGATTGTTTGAAAATATTAGTGGTCATATAATATGGTCATAATAATATGGTGATCATAATAATATGGTTAATGAACTTTGCTTTAGGCACAGATAACATTTAAGACCCAATTGCTTACTATTATATATGTTGAAAAACCATTTACATGCAAGAAGATCAAAACTGCTGCCGACTACTTTTCCCCTTGCACAACTTTGAAGTAGCGGGAGTACAGATTACAATTTCCTTCTGAAATAATTTCCTTTTTATAATAATTTTAAAGAAATATTTATTTTGCAGGATAATGTGCTTGCATAGTAATTTTGTTGTAAAATAATGCAAAACTACCTACAGAGGCAGCTTTTCATGCTGTTCTTGAAAGCTGCTATTTGCATTTATATTATTTTATATGATGGAAGGTGTTTATATGGTATTTAAAAATTTGAGATTGATGAACTCATAAACATACCTATGGGGTTTGAGCAAAATAGTTCCTTTTTCTATTTGTAGAACGGAGTGAAAGATTTATCAGGAAAAAAGAAATTTAATTGTAAAGTACTCCTTAAAATTTATGAAGTATTAAACAGAGAACTAAATGAACCTGAAATAATCCTGACACTATCTAGTAGTAAATCAAACCTCATGGTAGTTTTCTGACTGTATGAAAGTGTTTTCAAACTGGCATTAAAACTGAAGTTTTCCAAGACTCTTGCTTGATTAGAGAATGGTATATAATGGCAGCTCTTTTATTTCTATAAAAACATAATACTTAACAGCTAAACAAGACAGTATCATTTTATTTATAATTAAACAGTAGATTTGAGGCTTTCCAGGAGTAAAAAGGCTGTCAAAGTTTCAAATCTATAGTATAAACTTCAAACAGAGCATAGAGTTGATCAAATTGGTGAAGTCATGTTTCTTTAAGAGTAAAGCTAGAGCTTCTTTATGAGCATCTTGTTTTTTGTTTCTTTGTTTTTTGTAGCATGTCTGGTTTGGAAATGGCAAACTTTCAAAAAGGAACCTTTTTATGTATTTTTATGTATGTTCATATGCATGTAAAATCTCTACCAGTTTTTCATGCTTCTCAGCTTCTAACTGGAATTACATGAAAATCAACCATTTCACACCAGTGCAGGAACTGCAGTTATGCAGAGGTGGAAGGAATGGGGTTTGATTCTGAAATAAGAGCACCATTTTTGTATATTTAGGTCTGTGCTGATTCAGGGAATTAATTAATGATTTGGTGCTCGTCTGCCTCCATCTGCTCTGCTGAGCTTGCTGGGAAGCACTCCATGGAAATAACCAACTCTTGGCTGTGTCAGGGAAGTGATGGGAGTGTGAGCAGTGGAGCCCTGCTGCAGGGAAGAGGGTAATAAAGGGGTTCAGGTGGAGCCACACTCAGCAGCAGAAAGGAGATCGCGTGGCCCAGGGACAGCAGAGAAAACATGGCAAGGAAATCCTTAGGTTAAAGTAAGATCTTAGGGCATGAGGGGAAGGCAGCTAAATGCAGACTGTCACCTTCGATTTTTAATAAGGTTCAAGAACAAAGCTTAGCGTCAATGTTTTGGGGAGAATTTCCAGTGTAGATTATAAGATCATATTCTAAGGCTCACAAGGATTGAAACTTCAGTTTTATTGCAGATACCGGTCATATTCCTAATCATAGGATGGGTCAGCGAGTTTCCTTAATATGTACCTGGAGTAGCTGTACAGCTTGCCCAGAGCCACTGCACTGCACTCATGTTCAGTCATGGAGGGTTTTGCTTGTACCTTCGGGCAAACAGGAATCCACTTGCACAGGATCCTGCCAGTATCACTTTATTTCCTTTATTCATTGAGATAGCTGTTGTCTGCTTTTCAAAGTCGTTTAAATCATTGCTTAAATCGTTCAGAAGTCATGCTTATGTACAAATACTTTTTAACACGTTGCATACATTAACTATTCATACCTCACAACATCACCTTAAGACTGCCACAAAGCATTACTGTGTATTGCTCTCATTTTGTCAGGAGTTTAGGTGGTTTGTCCAAAGCCTGAGAAGAAATGAATATAATTTGCAGGAACAGGTCTCAAGAACATCTCTGGACCAGAAGCCTCATTTCTTTTTCTGCAGACGTCGTCTTCTCTCCATCTGCTTCTTTCTTGAATTTGGCATGCTAGTCTTTCAGTCTGTTAATAAGGAAATACATTTTCAAATGTTTATTTCCAAATACATTTCATTTGTCATTTTGAGAAAGTATATGCTGTCATGCAAGCTCATAGGACATAATGTTTTGTTCAAACAGAGCATTTGCACAATCACTGTAACTTTCTTGGCTACCTTTTAGGATTGATTTATAGAGGCAGTGACTAGCAATGAAAACTGGCAGTATCACTTGTACAAGGGGAGATCAGAGGCAGAAATTAGAGTGAGATGGCATGTAATGTTGGCAGATAAGGTAAAGTGGGCTATGAAGTATGATTAAATAGTTGAAATCAAAATAATACTTTAATGGGACAGGAGAACCATGGCTGCGTAGGTTTTCCCACCTCCAGAGTGCAGGCGTTCAGCTGACACCTCACAGAAATCCAGTGCTGAGGATAGGAGGACAGAGTACTCATGGACAGGCTAATGCCTTTATATATGTCAGTGGCAGGCAGAATCAAGAGAGATCAGGAAGTCACCAGGAAATAAGCAGATGGCATCTATGGGATGTAGGAAAAGAGAGGATGTAGAGACCTGCAAAGAGCAGGTAATACTGTCAGAGTAGTAGCACAGTAAATGGTCTTTGCCAGCATTTTGAATAAGTTAAAGAAAATGTTACAGTGCTCAGAGCTTAAGAGGAGAAAGGAAAGGATATGACATGTGATACTGCGGAGGCTTGGATGAGAGAATTAGTTGTAAGCTTCATAAAGAAAACCACTCATCTTAGAGATGTTTTACACAATGGTGCTACAAAGTCTGATCATAATTTGTACGAACTAAAAAAAAAAAAAAGAAAAACAGAACAGAGCAAATCACTTATTTAATCACTTATTTTCAGAGACCACTGCAAGGAATGATGATACCCAAGGTTGTATTTTATAGCTATATGTGTATTCCCTGGTTACAGATCCTACTCGAAAGCATGAACTCATTTTTACAAACCTCAGGCCCATACTTCTATACCCAGTGGGTTCTAACAATTGGGAAAATAAATTCTTCTTAATGACACCTGAGATCTTTCCATCTCATTATTTTGATCCACATTTTTTATTTTTATCGATAGGCACTCAGCAGTATAACATACAGCTGGCTACAACACTGAGATTTTTCTTTTTTTCCTATTTGCTTGTTTCTCGTTCATAGCCTTATATATATACTTATGGCATTTATATACATTTGGACCATCGTGGACCATCATAATGGCTTTCACTGAGAAAAAAAAACAAACTATGGTTTCTATATTTGATAAAAGAAATATCAATTTGGCAGAATTTTAGCAGCACTGAGAAAAAGATGAATGCCTATGCATGTCTGTCTGTACACATACGTTTGAATATTCCCAATGCGTTCCACAAAGCTTGTAAAGGAACTGCTAGCAGATGACCATACCGACTTAAAGCCATGGTAAAAGTCTGTTTTCTCAACTGCTTCTATGATGAGATGTTTAACTCAACACAGAGCAGTTTAGAAAAAGAGTGTTAAGGAACAAAAGTGGAGAATAAATTACTGATGAATAAATTGTATAAGTAGAACTGGACATTATCCTGTATGCCATGGTTCACAATCTGTTTCTGACATAGGGCACTGAGTTCATTTGAACAGTCATATATGCAGGAATCTGGTCAAAAATACTCAGCAGAACATTTATTGTAAAATAAATGTAAATTTATCGGTCATTTTCATGCAAGAATGTTGGAGCTGCTCTCTGCACCAGCTTTTTGCCTTTCCTCCAGTGGAGAGATGGTACAAAGGCATGTGGGTCCCCACTACTAAAGTTACCCAGTAGTGATGGACACCTCCTTATTTGAGATGTTCTGTCAGTGCCGATCACTGGGACTGGAATTTCAGGATTGAAGGAGACATGCCCAGAACTTGGCTTCTCCTACTGCACTGATACCCAGGGCGGGCAGGGAGTCTGCCCTGAATTTGTTAAGGACTCCAAATGATCAGGAGCTTCCTTGTGTTTACCCAAAACATCAGCACGTTGCCCTCCAGAACTGTGCTCGCCTCCTGTTGGACACCGAGTTTGAAGGGAAGAGTGCTAACAATTCCGCTCAGCAGCTCTCTTCGCTATCTTAGCCCATTGCTCTTTACGGTCGTGGTCACTCATTCAAGTGTAAAGACCCTGCAGTTACGCATTGCCATAATCACAAAACTCTCTGGAATGAAAAGTGCAACAGAAAAGTTATGAACAAACTCAGTGGATCCCCAAAATCAAAAGGTTCCGCAGGCCAAAACAATTTTTGTGATTTTATCAAACTTTACACGCACTTTGTTCATCTGCTTTTTAATCCTGGATGGAAAAACAAGCAAGCAAACAAAAACCCTACTCTGGTTTGATTTAATTTCCTACTGTAGAAGAGCTGTCAATTACATTCCTTGCCTTACCATTACTGTCCCCCACCAGCCATGTAGAAATCTGCACCATTCTTTAAAATATGTCTGGTTTAAAGGGAAAATGCTTAGTTATGCCTAATGTGCTTTTGATTTTGTACTGGTAATAAAATTATAACCCTGTCTGTAAAAATGTTCAAATGCTTGCGTTCAAGCAGCTGAGCAGTCCCTTTTTTATCAGGTTATCGTGTTTAAAGTGAATACATGGTTTCTTAAAAAAGATGTTTTTATGAGATTTAGATAAGCTCAAGTTTTGCTGGTACATGTCAAATCTTCTAAAATAATGTCTATTTCTATTCTTGCCCCCTAGGTGGACACCCATGGAAACATTTTGCTAACGTCGCTTGAAATCCACAATGAGGTGGCAAGCAATGAGGTCACAACCAGTGTCACAGATGCCAGAAATTCAACAATATCCTTTGACAGCTCAGGAATCCAGTACAGAAAACAAAGCTCACATCGCGAAAGCCTGGGAAGGCGTTCCTCAGAAAGAACAGGCACCCACAGCAAGAGGACCCACTTACGAAGAAGGTCTTCGCAACTGAAAATAAAAATCCCTGATCTAACAGATGTGAATGCCATCGACAGATGGTCAAGAATGGTGTTTCCATTCACATTTTCTCTTTTCAACCTAATTTACTGGCTATACTATGTTAACTGAGTGACTCAACTTTTTTAAAGGACTTCAATTACAAGTGAAGTACTATTTGCCTGCAGAGTTTATATATATTTATATATAAAAATATATATATATATGAACTTTTACTATGTAGAGAAGACTCATGTATGTGTGAATACATATATCACAGAATCGTGTGCAAATAAAAGCACACATTGGAAAGGAAAGTGTATATATATGCACACATACATGCACACATCACTCTGAGGTTACGGACAATTTATCATAGGATGCACTTCAAAGGAACTTTTTACGCTGAAAGGCAGGTGTCGACCCAAGAACAAGCCTTGAGAAAGTAAGTGTTGTATATTATCACTACAAAACCTTGATTGTCATAGAAATTTTCAAACAGATGTAATGTGTATATAGTCAGTAATTAGTACATAGTTTGTAAATGCTGCCATACACCCTAATCATAAAACAATAGAGCTACACTGTTGAGTTTAAAATAAGTTGTTTATATTGCAGGTCCATCGACTGTAATTTCATCAAGCCAAATTTGTTTGCTAAAATTTTTGAGTTTATATATGTTGTAATAAGTTCTTTCCCAGTCATGAACGGGCGTCAATTTTTAAGTGATCTCTTGCTTTCTCTTCTGCAGTAAGCAAGCTGATCATAGGAGTGTTGCGCTAGGTCTCTGGAGACACATACATGTTCATAATATTTCAAACAAGCATTTTAAGTGTCCAACAACAGTGAAGAGAATCTTTTGTAAGTACTGTAAATGTGCAGCACATCTTCCTTCCCTTGGACTGACTCCAGCTGCCATGTCATTTTGAAAGAGAACAGCACATTTTTAGTGTAATTTAGCTGAGAATTCAACTACTGTCAATGTGTTCTACATCTGCTATAGATTTAAAGATTGTTATTCCAGTGAAAGCATAGAAGATGTCTCAGGTTATTTGCTACTTCAACGTGAAACCACCTAGATGTAGTCTTTTTTAAACATACATCCACATCATTTAACATTCTTATAACATTGTATGTTAATGTAAAATATGTTTGCATAATATGCATATATAAGTATATTTTCTCAATATTTTTCTTTTCTGTGCTTGCTATCGTGACCGCATGCTATGTCATACTTTTTGTTTCTGTGGTGTTACAACTTTTTATTCTCTAGAATTGAGCAAATAGAGCACTTTGAAAACTTTGATTCAGTAACGGAGCATTTTCATATTTTATTTATACACTTACAGTATATACACGTACACTTACAAAACTAGTGTGCTGCAGTCACAGATCACAAAAGATATCAAGCAGTATTTCTTGTTCCAGCATTAACTATGTTCAAACATCTTCTTCATGTGAATGTGGCCAGTTTTGTTTTCATTTCAGGTCATTCCCACACCAGGATTCTAACTTTTTCAGCCTAGTAGATTGTAGTTGTCAAGGTATGCCAATTTCAAATCTGTAAAACTTAATTTATTATTTAACAGAACTGAACCTTTCTAAAGAAAATAAGATATATTTTTTGTAAACAGTGTTTCTACCATGTACATTCACAAATAACAACAGATACAGTAGCGTAAATAAATCTAAAAAGAAAATAATGTCAGGTGTGGCCCTGACAGTTCTCTGCATATAGAATTCCTGTGGAAATCAATGGGAATTTTTGGCAGATAGAGAGCTTTGAATGCTAGAGACATCCATGAGAGAAAAATGTATGGATATGCATCTACCCACAAAAAAAGCAATCAAATGGGGTGAAACTGAACTGGCTGCCTTGGCTCTGTAATGGCCTGTGTTCTCCGTGTACCTGGTTTGTCTGTGAGTAAAGCTCTGATCCTCGTGCTGCTGCAGCGCGCAGCCCGTCGTTTCCGTCCCCAGCTCTTCGCAGCTGAACTGTGAAGCTTTGCCCTGGGCTGAAAGTCAGCGTAGAGACACTCGGGTTGCAAGTGCGCGTTGCCGCTCCAGCCCCGGGGCTGCTCCGCGAAGAGCGGCGCGCTCCACGCTGCTGGGGCTCGCGGCACAACCGCGCGGTGGTCCCCAGCCGGGAGCGCTCGCAGCGATGCCGTGGTGTCCACGCGGGCGGGACCCGCTGCGTCGCCGCGCGGGTGACTGCAGCCTGCAAGCACCGCATCTGCCAGTAACGGCGCGGCATGAAGCGCTTCAAAATAACCCACGTAGCTGGGGCAGAAAGAAAGCGGTTTTTGAAGGATCCTCAGAATTGGCTCCTATTGGTAAACCATAACATGTTACAAGCTTGCTAATGCCTATTCAAACTGCGAAGGAATTACAGAGCACATACATTGTCACCATTATAAACAGTTAAACAATTAATCTCCTCCCAAAGTACATACTTAGTAAAATTGTTAAAAGCCTTCCCAAGGGTTTTTTTTTTTCCTGATATCAAAATATAATTTTAAAGATGGACTTTAAAAAAATGAATTTAAAAACCTGTAGCTTTTGTTGAGAAAAATTACCTTAATAAAATGATCTTGGAGCAAGTCCTTCAGTAAGTGCTCTGAACGACTACGCTGAAAATGGGATTCAAAAAGACGGTGGTCTCACACTCATGGCTTACTCACAGTTGTCACTTTTCTTAAAGTCCCGACTCCTGGAATCCTGTGGTCAGATATGAAGAAGAAAAAAAGAAAAGAGAGAACGACTATTTTATTTGTGATAGAAATGTGTATTCTGAAGCCTATTGAAATCAATGGTGGGATTTTCATGCAGGTGGGAAAAAATGTAGTCTTGACTGCATAAAGACACACTAGGCATTTCCAGGAATCGGGATTGGGAGGGAAAATAAACACGTGTTTGAAGAGGTTCCCCTGTCTCTCTCTTTGCACAGGCATGTTCCTGTGTGCCCTTTCACAGAGTAGTACTTTACACCACCACCTTTTCCTCTCCTTGCCAAAAATAGGCAGTTGGACGTTTCAACTTTTTCATCGGACTTCAATCCCACAAGTCTAGCCAAGTTCCATGGGACACAGACAGCTCGAACCTGGAGCAGAATCACATATGGGTTTGACTTGAAAAAAGCCAGGAAATTTTCACTTAAGGTTAACACTTCATCCTTAACACACTTTTTTTTTGTGCCTTTTTTGCCAATTCCCTTCCTCCAGTCCTCACATCACTTCTTACACACAGACGGACACACAACCATGTGTTAAGAATAGTGTTTGCCTTGACCTCCCATTTTCTGGCTCTTGTTACTTTGTGCTAACTGCCGCGCGTGATTTTAACTATAGGTGGTTTTAAGACTGAAAATGGCAATTCCAACCAAATTGCACCAGAGTAATGTATTTCATAGCTAATTAACTCATTTCTAACTCACACTGCTATAAATAACATTTACACATCATTTGTTTGTAAAAGACATTAAAGAAAACTGGAATTATCTTGTGTTATAGCCCTAAGGGCCAATAAACAGTAGAAATATGATGGTGGTTTAACTCTAAGTTGATTTCATCCCATTGTAAAGATATAGTAAAACCCAGTCCTTTTTGCCTAAGGCATATTTCTGTATTTTTGGTATTCTTTAGCAGTGGAAAAAAAAAGAAGGACAGTAAAATGGAATGATGAAGAGATGCTTTATGAAAATATTGATGAATGAATATTCATTTATTAAAAAGGATTTAAAGATTAATTGCTTACTTTCCTGTTTGTTTTCTGGGGATACAAGGGAGATGATGACTGTATATTTGGCTAAACTTTAATGTTTATGTAGCTCTTAAATATCATGTAATGTCATACAAGATTTTTAGAAACTTAGACGAAAATATTTTCAAATTGATTCACAAAAGAAATAAGATTTCCTAAGCCTGAGTCTGCCATATGGCCTAGTGGTTTCTGTCATAGGGGAAGGAAGAGGGAAAAATTACATCCACTGATTTGGTAAGATTCTTATTTGCTAACAAACCTACCCTCAGGTTGGGGCATAACCTTTTAAGAGCAGAAAGTTCATCTTAAACTATATAATCTCTACCAGTCTAGGAGACAAAGGAACTTTTGTTATCCAGATAGGACAGTAATGTCTTCTTTACTCCTTTCATTAATAAATAAGGCTCATCCCACCCCTTATTCAACTGTGCTAACTGGTCAGGAATGCAAACTCTGTTCATTACACTTTTTATTACTCGCTATTACTAAGTTATTTTAGTGGAGTTAGGATACTGATAGATTCCAGTAGGGAAGGGGTGTTGAGGTTATCTTGATAATTGTATAGGAATCTCCTTCCCCAAAAACAGACAGATACCTCAAAAAAAAAAATCTAAAACCAAAAGGATATTCATAAAGCAGACTCTGTAAACCCAAATGCTGTGTCGTGCACTAAAACAAGATGTCAAGCACTTGTTTAAATCTCACAGTGTCTAATGATACATGACACAACTTTAAATAGATAAGATATTCAGCACGGTAGATTTGATTGCAAGGTCTTTGAAATCAAAAGAAGACTCCCTCTGGTTCTAGCAAGCTTCTGTTTAGTTCTATCTTCTGAGATCGTAGGCAACACCAATAAACTATTTCAGCTCAGCCCAAGTCATCAGCTGGGGAGATTTACTGATACACTAAGCTTAGTTCTGTGATTGGGCATATCTGGTCAGAGCTATATTTGTTGCATACTTTGGAGCTGATGTATCAATTAAATATTACTGATTAATTGCCTGGGCACCTCTCATTCCCTTAAAAGGCTGCAAGACCTATTAGAAATGATTGAATGTTTTCCTAACATACACAAGATTCTTAGCATGAAATCTGTTTCCATAAATGTTTGTTTTACAATCACAATTTTCACAACTGTCACAAGAGCAAAGGTGGCCTGCAAAAAAAAAAAAAAAAAAAATCCCAGTGAAATAATGAAAAGTGTCAGTAGAAGAAGGAAGGCCTACGGCTGAAAATCAAACTAAAAGCAGTGGGAATCCTGAAACCCCTCTGATTTTTTTTTTTTTTTTTGGGGGGGGGTGGAGGGGAACAGGAGGGACAAAGAATCTTTCCTAAGTACAATCAAACTCTCCTAAAAATACAGGGAATGAATTTTTCTAAAATGATTTTCTGCATATTTCAGTTTCCGTGGTTCATATGGCTTCTGATGCTCGAATTTGTGGAGCCACACATTTCTTCTGAAAATTCAACCCCTTGGCAGCTTACCAAACACACAGCATCACTTGTTGCACTTGAAAGCTACAGACATAAGGGTGGCATATATAGTAGCATAAAAAGAATGACTACTTCCCTTAAAATCACCTGGAGTTTAAACCAGCTGAATTTTAGGTAAGGCTTAAGCAAGTACAATATCTACAAAGCGGGGTATGGGTTTGGACACGGCGCCTTACCCGGCTCTTGTGCTGGCTGTCAGGCAGCATGCAGGCAAACAGCGTGTGCGCTGGGGCTGCGATACCTCGCGGTGAGCTTTGCGTTATTTGCTCTAATGCTGTGCTTAAACACACTCCCCTCTCCGCTGTGGCTTGAGAGTGTTCGCAGAGTTGCCTCCAGGTGCTGATGTTTTCCGCATGTAAACACTAGGGCGTCTGGGGCTGAGCACTGGGAGTTTTCTAATGGCTTCAGAACAGTTCTGTAGGATCCCTACGGCCTTCTCCTCCTTGTTACATCCATACCCTGTGTCAGAGCTTGGGTTAGCACTCCACAGGGCTGACCACCCATGTGCAGGTGACCCCAAGCCCGTAGATGTGCTGGCAAAGGTTTATTTCTCTCATCCGCCCCAACAGACATTAAATTCTCTGTTAGAAAAGAATCTCACGGATTAGAGGCGGTAGCAGTCACAGCTGGCTGCGGCTTCACACTCCTTCCATCTAAAATTCCAGCACTGCCACTAGAGACCCTGTTTTCTCATCCCTTGAAAATCAGTAGAAAAATGGGGAATTCTTCAGGCTGTCAGGCAATTAAGAGTCCCTGCCTATACCCAGGCTTAAATCTTGCTCCAGGTTATGCATTCAGTCCACAGGGACAGAAGTAATTTAGTACAAAATTCTTCCTGCTTAGGGCTTCTCTTAAGTGTTTGCAGCGCCAGAAACCCGTAATGACGGCATATGTGAAGGTATTTAAAACTACTAGCAATGAGGTCTTTCCGTCTTTTTTCTTTTTTCTTTCGGCCCATGGACATTTAATGTGCACAAATTATTGTGCGAGCAGGCAGCAGCGCTCAGGCCTCCCCAGCGCACAGCCAGGGGACTAATTCGGAGTCAGCCCTTGGGCTCCTCACGGCTTCAGGGATGGTTTCCTGGCTGAGCAATCTTGACACAAATTCTCGTCTGGACTTCACCAGCCCAGGACTCTTCTCTGGACGTGGCCGAGACCGACCATCTCCAAAGTGCTCTGGGCATTAGCATGCAACAGGCAACTGCATTTTAAAAACCAAAACCTCCTGTCACGGAAATGATCTGAGTCTCCAGTAGCTGTTAGTGCCTTCCTAGCACCAGATTCTCCTTTGTATTTCCAATTTTTCCTCTTTCCATTTCCTATATCTGGACAGCTATGGACAGAACATGGTTTGATTTGCCATTCAGAGCTGTTAAATTCCCCCATCCACTGCAAAGGGACACAGGAGCCCCAAATCGGTTAATCTTACATGGCACATTTAGCTTAGGTGCCCTGGGTGTCGCAGAACGGCTGCAGTTGGAAGGGGCCTCTAGGGATCATCCAGGGCACGTAGCTCAAGCAAGGGCACCTAGAGCACATTGCACAGGTAGGCCCTTGGTCACTGCAAACTATTTATAATCAAAGCAGACATAAATGATCATCCTTAAGGCTCTTTAAAGCCCTCACTTTGGAATTCCAAGGGAAAATTTGGGGTGTTAATTCCTGCAAGGGTTGCAAAATCAGGTTCCAGGTAAACTTGCACAAGATGCCGGGGGAGCTGCGTGCGCAGCTGCTGGATGGTGCCCGATAGCTGCAGCTGCAGCCTGTGAAGTTTGCTCGTAGCAGGGAGCACAAGCGAGAAATAAGCAGAGCTGTTCTCACAGCAGGTGGAGAAGCCACTCAGCTGCGCAAGGAGCTTCCCGGGAACCGGCGTTGCTGTCGTCTTCCTAAGAAAATTGTGACTTGACTTTAACTGCAAAACTGAATAATTCAAAGAAGTATTTTCCCATGAAATCAGTGCTTTTTATTTGCTTATTACAAGCTAGAAACTATTGCATCATTCATGCAACAACTCTTTCGTTGTTGTTTTGGAATTACCATTCAGTTTTTCCTCTCTTAATAGGAAACAGTCAGACTCTGTGTTGTTTTGATTTACTAAAAATGTAATATGCGTTTTCAGTAGGAAAGTAATTAATCTGTATTACAAATGTGTATACAACATAAGGCAAAGTATTGTGAAACAACATAAGGATACTTGTAACATGTTATTACTATTTGAGCAATATTTTGTCAGCAATTACATTTGCAAGGCATTCTCATTTTAAAATGAGACTGATTAGATATTCTATACAGGCTATTCTATCTGGGGATACCATTTGCTTTGACAAGGCAGCTTTTGCTTAAGCCAGTGCTGGAGTGATTTCCTAATGACCTCCCTGACGCTAAATTTCTCTTGATCATCATTTCTTGCAGACCTGTAACATTCTGAATGCAGATGACAGTTTTGACATTCACAAAGATGTAAGTTTAATTATCATCTTGATTACTTGAGCTGGAAAGCCAGATGCCTAAATATCAAGAAAGGTCGAGTAGAACAAATCCTGATAGTTGGTATCTTTTGGTATTAGAACCATTGCTTGAATTGGGAGGTAACTTAAAAATAGCAGCAAATAATTGGAAAACCAAGGACTTTTTCCTTTGCACACCTCTCACTGCGAAAAGATTTTGTTTAAACAAGAATCTGGTCCTAAAGATGCAGGAATTCATGCTGGAGTCCTGAAGACATATAATTTACCTCAAATAACAGGCATCAGAAAAAAAGAGAGGTACACAAGATCCCTAATATATATAAAGGACTGTAGTTTGTCCCAGTGTCCCATGGTAGGTAACACTTTATTGTTGAGAGACTCATATAAAAAACACAGCAAGCTTCCTCTTTTATAGCAGAGAATTTGTCAATATCCTTTGCTTTTATGTGCATGATTTATAAATCTATTTTCTAAAGCAATTGGAGGGCTGTAAAATCATACCATTATTTAGTACACAGCTCCTCATGGATTCTGGTTTATCAACTGTTAGGTAAAGAGTACAAAAAACATCTGCTAATCACTCATTAAACTAGAATAGATTCAAACAAATGACTGCTATTAAGAGTCCTGATCCAAAGCCCATTAAAGTAGACAGAAAAGCTCTGGGAGGTTTCAACAGGTTTTGCCTAAGGCCTAAAGTTAATATTAGCCAGACTGATGGAAAACTTCCATCTTACTTGATTACATAAAATTTAAGATATAAAAAAGCCAGAACTTAAGGCATTTATGGAAAAGAGCAAAGTAGACCAGAGGATGGAAAACCTGAAATTGCAATAGACACAAGGGACAGAAGTTTGTGCGAGTTTAGATTAACTGAGTACATTGCTGCTGCCAAGAGGCAAATAGCCCCACTATATTTTCATTTGCCCACAAATGTCCACAAAACATAGGCTTGATCCTTTACAGCAAAAAGTGAAATAACAGCAAAAAGCAGCAATAAACCAAAAAAAATTGACTCCAAAAAAACCAAAGTGCAGATCATCTCTGGCAGGTGGGACAGCTTTACCAGCAGCAAACTGAAGCTTTTAGAGCCCTGACTTTTAAGGCCCTGTGAGAATGATCTCTGGAGCTTAATAATGACAATATTATAGCTATTTGATATTAATGTAAACATATTACATGCTTTGTGGGCAAAGAAACCTTATCCAAGTGCTGACTTCATTGAACAGTACTACAGTAGCCCAGTTCTATGAGGCAACTCTCACCTAGGAAATGAGGAAATTTTGAGCAGAAATTGCTCTCAGATGCACAAAAGTTAAAATAAGGCCTAATCCTTATGGCACTTGGTACTTACTGACACCTGCCTGGCAAGGTGATGATGAGTTCCTACCCTTGAATGAGGACTGAGAAATCATGACAGCTGGAAAGGGTGAGAGCCTCAAATACAGGCAGATAAGGGGAGCTACCATCATGGGGCAGGGAAGGGAGCGTTTTGGGAAGAATTTCAGTCTAAAATTTAAGGGACAAGTTTGGAATTCACCTCCAACTTCAGTCTTGTCAAATGATTTTGAAAACCATGCTAAACATCTTCAAGTATAAGAAAAATGGTTGCTAAATACGGAAAGATTTGTTTTTTACTGAAACATGCCTTCTTCCATGGTAAAGATAGTGACAAAAATGATCGTAAGAGCTTGAGGGCACTGGCTGGATGAAGGGTCTCATACTTTGCTGTGGACATTTTTAGTGCACTCCCTTCCTTGTACCTGCAGTTTGTAACAAAAAGGCTGCCATCAGCTCCGGCACTAATTTCCAGTTTCATTGGCTTTTTATCAAGAACAGAACCTGAACATTAGGAACAGAGTCGGTGTCCCCTGTCAGCTCAGCCATGTCATTCGCTCCTTTTCATGAAGTGATCAAACTCCAGCTCTGAGGCGGCGAGATTGCCCTGGTGATTCCAGCTGAGGGGAGGTTGCAGCTTCTCGCTGCTCAGATGGTTAGAAAGCTTTCCAGGCTGAATATATTTATGGCTGATTTTCCCCGCTTTGTTCTTGTGCCAAAATTGCCCTTTAGCTCAAATAGCACTTCCCTATCTGGCATTTACTCTTCTGATATATTTCTAGAGAGAAATCACATCTTTCTCAACCTTCACTTTGCTGAGCTCAAACAAGTTTAGCTATTTTTAGTCGCAACATGCTTTTCTTCCCTCTGACCATCATATTAGTCTTTTGCTGCATGCGTTGCAGAATTAAAAAATAAATAAAATCCTTCCAAATCATAAATTACAAATAATATGCATTATTGCTATTCTCTTTATTTTATCTGGTCTGTTCCTCTCTTTTGCTGTATTTGAACACATTCCCCTAATAACCACTGTCAGTGCCCCTTTTCTTATCTCATTGTTTGTTTTCATTCTTCTTTTTGTGCCTCTCTCTACGCTATCCGCTTGCCTTGTGATGGCAGCACCGGAATTAACAGCACCTACAGGGGAGGAGAATTTCTGAATTAAAGGTGTAATAAAAGCCTGCATTTCATCTCAGGGATGAGAAATACATACTACATCTTCTGCACCTTTCATGAAGCCCCACTGGCAAATAAGCCAAGAATAGTTTTGAAGTGCACATAAACCCAGACTACAGGTGACGGGTATTTTTCAAGGTGCTACATTTCTCCCGCCAAGTCCCGGGGCTCAGGTTTAACACAGTCCATTACAATGCGAACACTAACACTCTGGCATGAAGTTGTCTGCAGGGCAGACTTTAAACGCTGAAGTGTCGGGATTTGCAGCCGAGGCCGTCGCGCGCGTGTGACACGAGCTGCCCGGGCGAGCGCCGCTGGAGGGGCGCGGGACAGCGCGCAGACCAAAGCACCTATTTGCACCAGCTCGGCTGAGCATAAAGATTGCTCACAAATGTTCTGCCTAATAACCACCATGGGAAAAACCGACGACAACAACAGAACACGAAGCAGAGCAGCACGCTTCAGTTAGAGCCAATCACTGTCACCTCCAGCTGCCCCGAGCACAGCGCCCTGCAAGCCTGGGCAGTGCAGGACTGTTCCACACAGCCACAGGTTTCCTCCTTATGCAGTGTTTTCAAACCCACAGCTGAATACTAGCTGGCGTTTGCCAAAATGATGAAAACTGTCTGCCCTTTCCTTCTCTTTTTTGGTACTCCACTCGCATTGCTCTATGTGGACCCAATTTCTCAAATGTCCCTGCCAAAAATCAAGGTAAGCTTTGAACAGCTCATAGCATCTGCACAACTCTCATGCAAAACAGGGAGATACTGTGCTTAAGAGGAAAGAAACAGACTGAAGAGCAAGGGAGAAAGGCCACCTGAGCAGCTCTTGAATGACTGAGTTGCTGGTGCCAGCCCTCTCCATGCCAAGTGTCTGGCACCTCCGCGCGGAAGGGAGCTCTGGTGAGTGGCAGACGCTCTGTGCAGGGAACCATGGTGGCCAAGACACTGTCCCTGCCCATGCCGTGGTCTAGCACAGAGTAAAACCTCAGGGAGCAGCGGCAGCGAGGGCAGTGTGAGGGCAGCAACGACCCCGTCCCACCTCACGTGCCCAAAAAAGCCTTGCTGCGGCTCCAAGGTGGATAAAGGCTCAAGAGCAATTTTTTATTATTAGATACAGATCCTGTTCAGATCCTCATTCTCTCAGGTGGTCCAGGTATTTGTTATCAAGGAAGGAAGCAGACGCAAAGACGCAAAATTTGAAGATGATGCAAAAATGCATTCGCATCAGGGCTGTTACTGGGGAACAAGAGGATTGTTTACAGCTTTTCACATAACAGAGTACTTGTCACAGCTGCAGTTGTGGCTTTTTTAAATCTAATTGCTGACTCGAAATGCAAATGACTGTAAAATTTCACAGACGCATTTTAAAAATGCAAATTGCATGTGATGACAAAGTAATTTTCCCATACTATTTTTTTTGCTGTTGTTGCTCAAGACTAGAGTTTTTATTTGTCTAGGGGCTTATTTGAAACTTCCCAGTTTAGAAATCTGGCAGTTAAAATGCCTCACTTAAACTGTGGAGATACATCCTTTTATTGACAAATACAAATATCTGAAAACTAGGAATATACTTTAAACATATTGAAGAACAAGCACACTGCAGACTAGGCATGCCCTCTGCTACCTTCATTCCCATAGCTGAAGGTTGTGATCTGCATGATTTTTGGTTTTGTGCAGCATCTATGTAAAAGATTGACCCAAAGTTTTAAAAACTATCTATCTGACTAAAAAGTCTAAACACTTGGAGCTGGTGGTGGCACTTGGATGCTGAAAAATTTCAGGAAATGTCATCAGGAGCTAGGAAAGGCTCTGTGACTGTGGGACTGGATATGGGTGCATGGCTTGGGCTGGGCAGCTCGTCCATGGCTGTCTGGGGCTGTTGGGTTGGATGTAGTAATGCTGGTGGTCCCCCCTTTCTGTTTTTAAAGATTTTGGCCGCTAATGTTACTGACAGAGTATATCTGTGTACTTGCTAAAAAAGTGGGATAGATATCAGTTGTTGGAACTAATTGCTCTTGCTGTGAACAAAGCCAATCACTTATTAATATAACATGCCATGAGGACACTTGCCAAAGTTGGATTAGGCCTCTGGGCAATAATGCTGTGCAAATACCACTAAGATGAAACTAAAAACCTGAAATTGAGGGAAAAAAATGAGAAATGTTGAGCAGATGTGCAGCAAACAGAAGCAGAAGAGAAGGAGGATGTGAGAAAGGTCTACAACAACACAGAGAGCTTGTGGTTTCCCCACTCAAACGCTCTGAAGAACTGAGATGTCACTTCGGTACCATAATTTTTATACTCACATCCAATGTACTCAATAGGGACTTATTTTCAGAGAGAGCTGCTCTAGCATCTTCTCCAGAAATCTGATTACAACTCTCGATTTCAAGCTGGAGAGTGCCCCCACATTGCTTGTCCCTTTAGTTGCTATTATAAAGAACAATCCAAAATCTTTTACACACAAATGTAAACTCAGAGGAGATCAAGCTACAGCCTTGCTATTGGCAACTTACCATTGAGCTTTGCACCCTCAAAATTTCTGCTCCTTTTCATGAATAGGAGCAGATTTTTAGAGTTTTTTTAGTTTTCTCCAGCAGGTTCCCCAATATCCAGTTTCGCTTCATCAGTGGACCTAGGATATTTTAAAGATATTTTGGTAGGCTTAAAGAAAGACTTTTGCTTCTGGTTGACAAAATCTGATATCTAATATATGTAAATATGTATGTATATATGTATGTATATATATATTTGCATAGCAGAATATGCACGTATCAGCTCTCAGATTTATGGAGAAATGTCTCCACTGAGCTGTGTTTGATTGCTCACCGAATAGAGACAACACTAGCTCTGGAAGTGGAAGCAGGAAAAAAGGATGTCTCCACAGCTCCCCATACAGTCTAGTAAACCCTTCTGAGCGGCAGAGCTTATGAGCTTGGCTTTGCTTCCTTGTAGCTCTGAGCCCAAGACCCAGACTAGCTTCCCTCACACAGCGCAGCACTGTGCGGTGCCAGCACACAGCGTGGGTCACCGCTGGTTCAGGCACATCCGTGCCGCGCTCCATCGCGCCGTGTAAACATGCCCTTCGCGTCCCTTCTGCTGCTCTCTGAATGGCGCAAACGTACAGTATCATCAGCTGCACAGAGGCAGAAGTATAAATAACAACAGCTGATTAGGAGTACGCGGCAATTAATCACAAGAATGCAGGCTCAATGAACTCTGTTGTCATTTTTAACGAACCATACATTATAATTAGAGACACCCAAGGGGAATTGTAACTGCTTGTCCGTGGAGGGATGCTGAGTTCTGGAATCTGCATCAAGAGCTTTTTATAATGCCAATCATCAGGCTCTTGAGGTGCCATTAGGAATAGGGGTCTAGGCCTTGGTGATAGCCGGAGAACTAGGCACAAAAGCAAAGAAAGTGAAAAAGGAAAGGTTGAAATATAGGTCCAAACTAGTGCTTTATATTCCTGCAGGGCTATGTTGTGTGACACAGGATCTGCAAGAAGCATGGAAATAATGCAGAAGAAATCCCTCTGTTGCATCCAAATTACCACCAAGTCTCAAGGAATGGGTAACAGAACAAATACCAGCAATAAAAGTTCATTTTCCTTTAATGTTATGAAACTGACATACACAGCAATATGGCATGGGATATCAGAGGGAACAGCTCTTCACGTCCAGCACTGAAGAAAAGCAGCGTCTACACCGTCATATGTTCTTAGTCATGTGTACTAGAGTCTTACAGGCACTTAGTAAGTGACTTAGTATGGTCAACTTTGATGATTCTTTATGTGATTAATACATGTGATCCCTATGCAAGGTTGGTTAGTTTTCCCATAGAATGTCCTGTTTTAATTTGGTAACACATATGTTCTGTGGAGAATCCACCAATGTACACGTTTCCAAGAATCTTTTCCTCTGTAAGCTGTGTATTTTTTCAGATAACCTACTGATTTGTGGAACATCCACTGAGGTATATTTTTCTTGAGATGCAGATTATTACTATTTTAAGGCATGTATCTCAGTAGTGTTTTTCCAAGTACGATTCAGGATAGCTTTAACATACTCCTAGTCACACCTGCATCCTTCCTTTATAGTTGCCACATTTCCCGGGTGTCTAGAAATTAAAGTAACATAGCAATATAAAAAGATTATGTACATTACTATGTTATTATATTACTTATATACATATTTATTATGTATGTAATAAAAAGTGTATTCCTTTATCTCATGAACAGATGTATTATACAAACTTTCAGACTACTTGTTGCTAAAAATCTAATTAAGGCAATGTTATCAAAACCTATTTACTTAAATACATTTGACTATTTTCAAGCTGCTACACCTCAGATGGCATTTCTAGTAGTCTTTTAATCATATTGAAAGATGTGCTGGTGTTTCGAAGAGTAGGGAAGTAAAGCTACCTCAGGAGCTCCCGTGAGGTAGCTGGTGGTTTGATTTGTTTAGTCAGACAATATCTATAAGTCTCATATGTACACTCCAATGTTCAGAGCAGGCATAATATTTTTGAGAGCCTGAAGTAAGAGCCTGACAGCATGGTTAAGTGTTTTTTTCCCCCTGGAGTTTACAGCTTGCATGAAATGTGACACAGACTGGTCTGAGCTAGGAGGGAAATTCAAGAAGACTGTAATATAGAGGAACACTTGGAAGAGCATTCCTGAATATTTATTTTGTTTAGGATCTATGTGAGATCATCCTTAGGGTCAAAGACTCTTATTCCTCTAATTCAAAAAGTTAAACATGTTTAAGAACTCTTTTTCTCTTGGAGGATCCCTTTCTTCAATTATGCATCTGGGAAGAGCAATCACGCATGGCAAGGGAGATTTTCTGTTAGCAGATGGGAGGAAGAAAAAAGCTTAGTAGTGAGTTTCTATTTGTGATTGAAAGCATAGGAAGAGGCATAGACAATAGAGAATAGGCAAGTAAAAAGAGAAAAGGTATAGACAATTAAGAGCACAGGTGAACACAGAGGTAATTTAGAAACATCCTCAGAAAACAAAAGCCATGCAACTTTAATCTCCTTCTCTGAATTTTAAGATCTTTAGGTCCCTTCATCTGCAACTAGATGCACAGCCCCAACTGTTTGGATTCAAGCAGCAGGGTCACCATCCTGCCTTACCCTATTGGCATCCTCAAATGTTCCAAACCGTAAATAGCTAATTCTTCAATTCTTCAAGAAAAGAGAGAAACCAAATCTAAAAGAAGAGAGGGGAAGACTAGATAGGCCTTGAGACTGGTCAACATAAGGAGCCTTCTTGGTCACACACAATCAGTATACCTAAACATGCAGTGTCAGGATGTAGTATTGTGTCTGCCTGGCTGTAATGACCTAAAGAATAATTTCAGACTTACAATCCAAGTAAATGTCATATTAATGAACCAGAACCTGTAGGAGTTGGACTGAAAAGATGATGAGAAATAGGCTTTTTTTTTTCCTTTCCACAAGAAGATAGATGCTTCTTAAAATGGTGGTCACAGTTCCACATTAAGATAAACTGTTGGTTCTTGGGTGCCTACTTGTAGAGCAAGATGCAAAACAACAACAACAACAACAAAACCCTAAGAATTCCAAACTGATTGAAAAGATTTTTTTTATATTATCTTAGGCGAAATAGTGTTTTTTACCATTTCCAGCTAATACTTTTTTTTTACAAAGACATTGATGGAATTTGCCTCCTCTGTATATCTTTTTCTCTTTCACACACAAACTATCTTCCTAACATAACTTATATAAAAAATTCTTCCAATGGGAGACCCCAACAACACTTTGAGAATGGTGGAAATCTGCTCTTGCACAGCTTAATTGTGTGATGCAGTTGTTATTTTTGTTTTCATTCATGAATTAAATGCTCATTTGCCTAGAGAGGAGGCAAGCAAGGCAAGACCCTCATGACCAAAAGCTATACGACCATATGACTATATTTCATAAGTAAATATTGAAATTACTGATCCTGATAATCACTGCCTTTCATAATGCTTACTCACTTACTGAAGAGTATGAGAGAATGTTAGGAAGCAATGACCAAAGACAGCTTCTGAACTGAGGAGATGCTGTCTCCATGCCAGCATGCTACTGACTTAACTGGACTTGCTGTTGATTTACACCTCTATAACTGAGAAAAAAAAAATAGACCTAGTGGGGAAAGAAGATGATAGTAAAAAAAAAAAAAAAAGGAACAAACGAAAAACAGATGACAAGTCACAAAGGAGAACAAAATGTTCATCACTGATGTAAAACAAACAGCTGTTGCCCAGGTTATTCTGAAAGTACAGATGGCCTGAGCTTCCTCTTCATCTGGATTTGGAAAATGACAAGGAAAAAAAAAGCTACTGCAAAAAATAGTAGTGTGAACTCACTGCACCCTTTCCGCACATTTAAAAAGCTGCCCATTTGTGCTATGCCTTTGTTACACAGTTGCAGAAGAAAGCAAAGATTTTGATTTTTGATCAGAGGTTTTTTGCCTCCACGTTTAATGCTTGCATTGCAAACTTTGGATCTGCATTAGCAGTCAGACAGAGCATTTGACGCCCTCATACTAAATGACATCTTTCACTGACATCCAAGGAAACTCGAGACCCTGGTTCCTGACAAACTTGGGCTGCCCATGATGTGAATAGCATTGGCAGATAACTCATGCTTTTAGTCATTTGTCCCTCTGGAATAAATACCTTGGTCCCACAGCAAAACGTGTGCCCAAATGAGGGATTGCATAAGATCTTCCTAAGGAGACTCTTCTGATCTCTGTGGAATTGTGAGGAACTTCACTTTCTCTTTGTTCATTTAGCATACCAGTGATCTCCATCCTTTCTTTTCTGCTCTTTCTTTTGCTCCTATTGATTGCAGGGAAGAGAGATTTACTCATCTCTTGCTGTGCCCTGTCTCCATCAGCCTCGGCTGCAACAGGTCACCCAAGATTTGGAAAAGAAAAAAAATGATAGAGAGAGCTTGCCCCTTTCATGTGTTTAAGTAGATATGCATCATGTCTCACCACAAACCAGCAGATTTTTTTTTTTATCTAAGACCTCACTATATGAAAGCACATGCTGCTTTCAGGAGTTACAGTGGATGGCAGGCTCAAATAGAGGCAACCAAGTACCAGAAGTTATAGGGGAAGATCTCTCTCAGATGACTTCTGTTGTCACCAACAAAAAATTTAGCTATCTTGTGGAACGAACCACCTGTGACTCTAAAAAATCACAAAGGGAGAGAGAGGCAGCTTCAGGGGGACTGTCTCTCCTGAGATCAGAGCATGAAATGGCGAGGAAGAGTCACTTTTCTGTCTTTGTTGATTCTCCAAGGAGGTTAAAGAACTATCTCAGACCACATCACTAATTCCTGACTTTTGGGGAGTTTCACCTGGCTTTTCCAAGGTGAAACTCCCAAACTTTTCCATATTGCTCCAGCTCCTGACACACCACACAAATATACATCACAGAACAGCAGGTAAAAATAGATCCTAAGAGCAAGCCCCCTGCTCAGCAAGACTGGCCCAAACAAATATGAGAACATTTGAACAGAGTTGCTTCCAGGTCCTAAAACCACACTGGAATATGGCTGGAGACCCTCTGATTTCTGGGGGAGAGAAGGGATGCATGGCATAATTTTGTTCTAATCTGTAGCGGAGGCCTTTACATCAGCCCTGTGTTGCGAGCTAAGCAAGAGTGGATGCCAGTCCTGCTCATCGCTGCCATGCACCCTGCCCCGGCCACCAGTGAGGAGCAGGAAGGTTCCTGAGACAGAGACTGTGCAAGTGCCTTGGTGACGCTGCGCTGCCCCAGCTGCAGAAAGGCCAGTGCTGCACAGTGTTTCTCTTGTGACCAAAGACTTCTCACACCAAATCTCTTGGCAAGATAGTCTCTCCTCTGAAACATCCCACTTGGAGGACGAGAGGCAATGGGGCAGGGCTGAGTCTGTGTTTGTTACGTACTCACACCGATGAAGCAGTTTTCCTAAGGATTGTATCTAATCAGATAGAGGTTGGCAGAGGTAGGCTTCTCAAAAAACATTTAGGGCACCTTACTCACTTCCCTATTCTTATTTGTTGCCTAGAAATCCCCTATTTATCTCCACTTTCTTCATGGGGAAGCTACGCTGCTGGCTGAGACATCTAAAGGTAGCTCTTTATACCTCTGAAGGTCATTTTGGACATCTACCGATTACACATGTTCTGTCAGTTTCATAAACACACTCCAGTCCCATCTGTATCTATAGAATATCTGTGCCTTTGCTGTTAGAAGGGAATTCAGTAATTATTTATCTAATAAGTTGTGAGGCCATAAAGGCTGGAATACATCTTGCTGCAGAGGAGACAAAAGATTTTATTGAATAAAAGAGCAAGTGCAAGATTTATGTGAGTGCAATATTAAAAACATAAAGGAGCCATCTGTCTTTCCTCATGGAGAATGATTTTGTGCGCTATGCAGACATTAATGATGCATACTGGAAGAGTTAGTTGTATTTGTCTGAAGTGGAACTAACACTGTGCCTAATGGCACCCCAATTAGGTTTCCTAGAAGTTAAAATGCTGTAGAAATAGATGAGTTTAACCTAGTTATAAAACACATTAGCACATTCATACATCCCAAGTATACAGCAACACAAACAGCAGAATGAGAAAACAACATTTTTTTTTGAGAAAATCTTCAGTGCCCTCTGCATATGCATGTGTGTACCATAGGTCCAAATATGCCATTCACAAATGCCACATACAAACAGTAAATAGGATTCCATTTATAGCTCACTTGAAAGATTATTCATCAACCTATGAGAAATTTTCCTGCCATGGCGTAAACATTTTTGGTGAGTGTAACAAGAAAGCCTTTATTAAGAAGAAAATATAAAAGTATGCTTATGCAGTTAAGAGCTATCGCTTTTTCTCAACTGCATTACAACCTGCCAGGTCTCATGAACACTAAGTCAACCTCCATGAAAAAAAGTATTAGCAGAATAGCAAAATGAACCCCTCCCACACAAGATACATAAGGACATGGTCACAAATATCTGCATGGACAAGCACACATGCATATGTATATGTATATATGATTATATACATACACAAACTATATGGAGATTTTTTGTGGAGATTAAATTCAAACATATGAAAAGCTGAGCAATAAAATGCACCCGCTTAAGCAAAGTCTATAAACTATTTAAAGGGCACTAAACGCCAAACTCTTGCAGTAAAAAAAAGATGTCATTTTGCTGGTCAGTGTATACTGCCTCTCATTAACTTCAGCAATGGCTTACATAGAAAACATGAAGTTTAAATAATGCTACTATTGTTGCCAAAAAAAGCACTCATGAGCTGGAAAAGATAAGAATTTAAATAGTCTATGCAATTTCAATTTTAATTCCCCTTCTCCATTGCATATGCCTTACAAGAGACTCTCTAAATTTTCAGTTTATTTTTTTCCATAAGACCCAGCACATTGAATACATATTTCATCAAAAGCTGATGTGCACCTTATTCTGACACTCCTTGTCTTTGAGATCAGTAAGCCTATAAACTTAGCATTCTTTGACTTTGTTTTTTGAATAAAGTTGTACACATTTTTTTTTTTTTTTTTGTAAAGCAAACATAAAAGCAATCCAGAACTCCTTTAGGCAGCATCCTATTGACTCATCTGTCAATTGGAATTCTTGGCCATATTGCCTAGGTTTAGAAGAGGTCCTTACAGAAACTCTATGGTGTCCCCATCTGCAAGGACCAGCCACCAGATCCAAGCCAAGCATTGACTCTACCATATATTTCACAACTATTTGTTGAGAGCAGAAGAATGATGCTCAGAGTTTTGGGCTGCAATTCTGCATGTCCTTCCTCTGATGGAAGGAAGTCCCAAACCTGAAGCTGTCAGCATGTAGCTCAAACAGAGTCTACAACTTTTCCTCAAAAACAAAATCTCAAGTAATTTGGAAAAACACAAGAGTTGGTAACGCTGAATCCTCTACATTGCAGAGTAACTCTGAAAGTCAATCTGGCTCTTTGTTGGCAGAACTGTGTCAGTGCCTTTACCTTTATTTTCCTGACAATAAAGCCTACACTCATCTGAGATAGGAAGGAAGTGGTTCAAGGAGAAGAGCTACAGTAATTCTAGGGATTCACTCTCCAACCTGAGGAAAATCTTACTTGATTTCTTGTTTCTAGTGGTATATTTGCAAGGCCTGAAAGGATTCTGCCATGCCTGTGCCAGTTAATTCTACTGATGACACAGGGTTGGAGAAGGGCTGGCTCTTCTTCCTTTGAAGCAACCTGAGTCTTAAAGAAGCAGAGCTCTAACTCATCTTTCTCTTGCTTGTTTCCTCATTACTCTCTAAGAATGAAATAATCTTCTAGTCTAATTGATGACAAATGGTGATTAGAGAAAAAAAATGAAGGGGAAAACAACGCAGAATAAGTATGTATGATTTTAGAAGTAGCTGCGGAACAAATAGAATACAGTTTCTGACACTATTCTGTTTCTTTTTCCTGTGTGCTCCCTCAGATAGTTCCAGGAAAAAGGTAATCTCCACCTTAGCCTAGAGAAGTAAACCTTGATTCACACACCTTCGTTTCCCTGGATTTTGCCTCAGAGTTGATTCTTGGTAATGGTGAAACAGTGTTTTTTATACCTACTTCAGCCAGCCAAAGTGGCTGTCCTACTCTCAAGAACCTGAGAGTGTTCAGTTACCTATCCCTTCTGTTCAATGAGTTCAGAGTGACTCGGGGGTCAGATTAAACATCAGCAAATATACCAGGGGCGGCCCCTACTACTACCGCTCTCTGCCCTGAGCAGGAACGGTCCCACAGTGGAGAGCCTGAGGAGGAAGACACGGAAGTGCCACTTGGGTGCCACTGTGATGTGTAATGGTTTGGGAGCTGTCTGTCACTTTTTCCCTACCATGAGGCATACATCTTCCTTTTTCTTTCTTGGAGTCAATCTCCTTTCTCTCCTCTCCTTTCTCTCTCTCTTTTTTTGGCAGAGGAGTGGGGATGTATTCTCTACTCTTATGTCACTGAGATTGCGGTACTGATTTCAGCATCGAGTCACAACAATCATGTATTCTTCTACTTCTGTCATTTCAATGTGGTTCTTCAGTGAGATTCAAACTAATATTTCTTCAGTCAAAGATTTTCTAAGGACTTTGAAGAAATTAATGCTGAAATTCTACAGATTCAGTAGGAGCTCAACACAATGCCACATCCCAGCCTCCCTGCTGGTCATTTGTGGACATTAGAAGGGTTTATTTCAAGACATCCCTCTTCCATGATATGCCCTTCTTACACCAGCCCCAAATGCTTCTTGTTAGCATTAAACCTGGTTTTAAGACTTGTGACGTTCCTCACTCGAAAGCCCCATTGTTCATTAGCATTTATGGATTTCTACTACATGCCCCAAAATGAATGATCAGCCCCAAAATGGATGATTAGAGTCACATCTTAGCAGAAAGCACCTGGAGTGAGACCATTATAACGTGATCTCATCTGAATCCTGACTCATAACCCTCATCCCCTCAAGGGGCAGAGGGAGAGGCAGCTAGAAGTGAAGCGAGGCAAAGCACGGTCTGACCCTGAAAGGCACTATGAAATATTTGCGATTGCTTCTGTGAACACCAGCGACAGGATGAAATGTTTTAATTGACCTAGTTTTTGGCTTCCAAGCGTGGTCTAAACTTTGGGGTTTTTCTTTCTTTCTTTTTTTTTTTTTTTTTTATGGAAACAAGCTTGCTCTCCACACACATCCTTCCACCAGATGTCTCTCCTCTGGCCTTCCACAGGCCCCACAACTGTAGCAGAGTTAGAAAAACCTGCCTTGGCAGACAGCTAGCATGGCTTAAAATAACCCGTCCACCCGCTGAGCGGGGCTGGGCAGAGGCTATTCGGAGTGTGTGCGTATTGATCCCATCATTCACACTCCAGGAGTAATTGCTCCCTGCGAGCATGTTTATAGATCCCTTCTAACTCCTGGCTTCCTTGTAGCGTGTCAGAACCGAGCGGACGCGTTCAGAAACCTCTTGGGTTTTCTGAGCACACGGGCAGGCGCGGAAGTCTGGGGGGCGGATTTGGGAGACGCTGCCCCAGAGAAACTCTGCCCGTTGTTGGTGATGCTTCGCGGGCTGCCGGAGCTGCAGTGCGGAGGCTGCGATGCGCCTTTCTGGGGCTCGCGAGACCACTGACCCGCTACGTGCTGCAGCTTTCACTGCCCTCCCCTCAGGCAAGCTTCTGCCCCCTGCGCGTTGCTCTTCAGGGAGCAGGGATCCTAAGCTCTTCTCCCTCGTCATGTCGCAGATTCCACCATGGTTTCCTGTCTAACCATCCTGTTAGATGTCACTGTTTCCTTCAAATCCACTGAGAGTTCCCCTCCGCTTTCAGAACTTGGCCTTTGTTCTCACCCCTGAGTTTCCCAGGGTCTCATTCCCTGTGCTGGCCTGAAAAAAAAAAAAAAACACTTTTTTTTTTTTTTTTGACATTTCTTACTGCATCAGGCAAGATCAAGCTGTGACCTGTTCCAGTTCACTAGCAGCAGCATAGGGTGCAAAGGATAACCACCCTCATAACTGAGTATGGAGTGCTTCCCCTCAGCATTTTTTGGTTTCTCCCTTGCTTCCCTGACCTCTCCCCAAGTATGCAGGAGCTCAGCAGTCAGCACTGGCAAGAATGCCTGAGCAAGTAACAACATCGAAGAGCAGCTTGCTCTGGCTATGTCTGAGCAGCTAAATAAAAGGTAGGCAAAGACGGACTCCTGGTGCCATAGCCAAGTGCGGCAGAGTTAGAGTCCCCTTGCAGAACATCTGCTTTGGAGAGCACTAGTCTGAGCCAGTCAAAATAAAGCTAACAGTTAAGCAAAAAGCTTCAGAAAATATGTTTTTAAATCCACTTCCTCCTCCATGTGTACGTATATGTGCATGCTCACATACCCATGACCGAAAGAATTCTGTGTTGTTTTGACATTAAGATAACAAGTTTTCCTACCTTTATTCTCCTTCTCTTGGAAGAATGCCTAGTTCTTTTGGGTAATCCCAGTCTCTGCTCTCACAAAAGAAAAAAAAAATCACTAAAAGACACAATAACAAAGCTTCTTGTGAACCATTTAAAAACATCACTTGGGATATCCATTATAATTCACTGAAACAGCCTTTCTCAGTAGGAAACACGGGGCATGGTAACTGATATGCTGATATGATATGTGGCAAGTACACAGCACTAGGACAACTGCCAAAAATGCCGCTTTCAATTGTGAGACCACTGGGGATATGTATTGTTTAATTAGGAATCATGAAGCAAAAACACCTTGAACATTTGATATCTTCATAGGCGTCACCTTTCTGCCTGAAATATTTATATACTAAAAGACAACTTCAAGTCTTAACTGAGCTATCAGGAGAGGTGTTGCAGCCAGTTTATAAAGTGGGATTAAGAATAAAGAATTTATTCACCAATTATTCCTAACTATTTGTGAAACATGAAATGTTGTTTAATTCATAGCTGCTGTGGGTGTCCTGGGAACCCTGAGGAGTGGAGGGCCACAAGAAAGGAGCTGGCAGGTGCGACCACAAGAGAGGAATGGAGAGAGAGAATCAAGACTCTTTAAGGGGTTAAACAGGATAAATTTAATAAGGGACTTATACTGCATAGAGAGCTCCAGGAACCGCCGGGAGGTGTAGCCAAGGGGAGACTGCTGGAGGTGTGAGCTGGACATGCAGATTGGGCACATGGGCAGGACTCAGCTCACTGTTCCTAGGGCCCCTTGAGTCTTCTAAAACTGTATCCTTATCTCATGTGTCCTAGCCTTGAGTAACTGTGAGTAACTTCTGCCCAGGCAGCAGCTAGACATTGCTGAAAAGTGGGATATGTATGGGCCATGCATGGCCCCCATTGGAATTTGGTCAGTGGGTAGTTTCACATGCTGGGCCTGCTGCCACATGCTCTGCCAGTCACTGACACCTTGCCAGGTCTTCCATGGGTGTTCTCACTACAACAGTTGACATTTTATTTCAGCTGCACACAGTGGACTTTCCACCAGTGGTTCTAAGGGGTTCAGATTCTGTCTGTAGGAATGCCAAAGAACCAGAAAACATGAAACAAAAATCAGAGGCAGAAAGACAGCTCGACCTAACATTGTCCCATTAACAAGAGAAATGACAAGGAACAGTTCCCTTGAGAAATACAGCTTTAGTGTGATGAATTAGTACTAAAAAGTAACATACTTCTTAGACACCTTATGCTAAGAGGCTTTTGTTGCTAAAATTTTGTGCGCGAAAGTCACGTAAATGAAGCCAAACACTGAGGAAAAATGGAAGGGAAAAATGTTTAAATAATTTTGTCGTGCTGATTCTGTGATAAGGATGAAGGTGGCAGTGCTTAAGAAGGGCTTAGAGGGACAGAGCGACAGAAGGAGAAGAGGAACTAAAATGCAGAAAGAGACTGAAATATGGAGTAACTTGGATGTACATGTCATCACTGAAGATACTCAGATCCCCCTTTTCAATTGATGCAGCAGTACAAGCCAAAGCAGCTCTTTATGTGAGAAGGATGTTCATATGAAGTACATGGTCAGAAGACAAACTGGTGAATATGTGTGTGTGCCAGATACAAAACTGTACTTTGAAGACACTTAGTAATCATGTAAGGCTGTGGGACAGAATGTGTATTTTATGCAAAAGATACCAAGCTTGGGAGTCTAGCAGCTGGCCAGTTAGGCTGTAATGGTAATTGCTTGGCCAGCCATCAACCAAATGTGCTGTCTTGCTGCTCACTGCATTGCCTAAACAAAGCAAATGTAATTAGCAGTTCTGGTGTAGTGTTTGTGCTGAGGGAGCTCAGGCAGACATTGGAGGAGAAGGCAAATTTTGCCCTTAGAAAATCACTGAACAGGAGTGCAGAATGGATGCCCAGGTACAGGAGCTTGTATTGTCCTGGAGAGGAGACAGCATGGAAGCTGAAACTGGTTGCTAACAAAGAGCAACAAAAAAAATTGGCAGCTAAGAAGTAGCATAAATATACTAGGATAAGCAAAGTCCAACAAGCTCAGAGTCTTGTTGCCGTAGATAGCCAAGAGCAGAAGGAACAGGGCTTGTGCAGGTGATAGTTCCCCGGAAGATTCTCCCAGGCTGAACAACCTGAGATGCAGGGGTAGCCTTAGCAAGACGTCATACTTGTAGGTAGCAGACCTTGAGACCTTATTATTTTTATCATAAATGTGTCCAACTGCTTTTGGAATCCTGAAGGACTTAGGAATGTGCTCAGTGTTCCCAGTATTTATTTTCCTGTCATCTCCAGGATGGCTATGCTTACCCTGTTCACAGCGCATATGCGGAACCAACTGAAATATCATGTTGTACTGTACAGTCTTTGTGACTATTTCAAGCAATGTTAGAGCTGTTGCCACATATGAAGAGGTTGAGCTTCATGGATCAGAACATCCTGAAGCACTCTGTGTTTGGATTTATTTATAACTTTGTGCAAATTGGTGCTATGATAAATGTATAACTGCAGGAAAGAGCTGAGGTAGGCAGAGGTATTTTTTATATCTGTCTTCAAAAGAAAGCCTTGTATATCTCTCTGTGCATGATTAAGTGTTGTTGCCTGAGCTCTTATTGAAGACCTATAGCTGAAGAACTGTGGGGTTGTTATTTATCCATTTAATTCTACCTCAAAACATACACTTCTGTTGTTAGAAAGTACTACACAACTTATCTGAAGCTCCACCAGCCCAGATTTTCTGTGGCTTTGCTTACTTGGTGGAGAGTATAAATCTGAACCTTTAGTAAAAATAAGTGTGTTTGAACAGTTTTGGAGAACAGAAAAACAGGAGTAAATAAAGCATGATATTTATGGCTTTACAGAGCACAGAAACAGTCACTTTATTTTATAGTCTAAATAGGAATGTGTTCTGCCTCAATTGTGTTGAGCACCAGAGGGCTAATTTGTGAGTCAAACATGTCTTTGTTACCTTGACGAGTGCTATCTTCCCGGAGCAGCAAGATGCACCTCATTGTCATGTTATTTGTCTAGAATAACCGCAAGTCCATCCTGTGAGTTTCACGTCTCTTCAGTATTTGTGGTCACAAAACAAGCCTGCTGGTTCTGTGCCACTGGTCCTGCTTATGCCCTCCCTCATCAGACCAACTCTATCTGCGTGTCTCAGGGACCGAAGGCGCGGCTGATTTGTGCTGTATAATTGATTGTGTGTCCCTTTCATTCCCTGCTTCCCCTAGTCCTTCTTCTGTCTCCTATTAGGAGCTCTAAACTGTGTTTTCCTGACTTTGAAATCATTATCTGTAAGGTTTCCCCAAGTATATCACAATATTTTTACTCTTTTTCCTTGACAGCAGGGCTCAGAGGTGCCTGGGAAGCAGGCAGTGTGGAGATACACCTGAGCCAACATTGAGCAGCTGCTTTGCTTGATAACTTGCATTATTGCTGTCCAAGTGAAGCCCAGAATGAGGCTCTTCCTACATACAGTATGAAAGGACTCCCACCAAGGAAAGAGTCTTTGGGTTTTTGTCAAATGCTCAGAGTTTCTTATTCCTGTAAATGTGTCTTTCTTCAGTTCTACATGGATAATGATAGAGGCCTCTTCCTTTTAATTGCTCCTTTGGTGAAGCAACCTGTTTTAAGAGTATAATTTGTGCTATCTGTGAGTAGAATTCCAAGGCTGTATTTATATTGAAACATTTCATCGGTTACTTTTTTGTTGTTGTTGTTATTATTTTGTTCTTTCAACTCTGTAGGTATTGGATCACAGTCTCTTCTCTATGTATTTGTTTATTTCTTCATCTTATTTCTAAAATCTCTCAGTCCAGCACTGGTCTGAGAGGCTGAAATGCTGGAGGAGAAATGAAGTTTCATGGTATGTGGCTTACTCTTGCTAGCTCTCTCTAGAGGTAGCTATGCAGGTTATACAAACGTGTGCACACTAACAACTATGCCGCTGAATGGAGCAAATTCAAGTGAAATGATTACACAGAATCACTGTTGGTGGATTATAAAATTTGTTTTTATTTATTTTGAACTCATAATTTTCATTACATGATAGAGTCAACTACAAAATTAGCAAGAATTCACTTAACAATTTATTTGAGGACCATCATCCTTACGTTGTCAGGAGAAAAGCTGCCTCACTATGTTGACAGGACAGCCCGGACTCACTTCCTATTTCTCAGTGAGATTTTCCAGTCAACACACCTTGTAATGAAACTGAGATATGCAGTGATAAATGGAGTTCAGACAATACACTTTGGCAAATGCAGATTAATGTGGTTAATCTGTTAAACTCTTGTCTCTTCATGCAGTGATGACATCATTTCTCTTTGTTAAGGAAAGGCTGAACTCTAAAATGCATTGCTAATACTTCTGTGTGGGGCTTAGTTTCTCATATGTCCCTTCTGGTTTGATGGGGACAGCTGAAGGAGGGAAACCTTCTGGGTGGTTGTGATCATTTTATTCTTAATCACCATGGGTTTAAGAGTAAAACAAATGCAGTGGTATGTTGTCATTGTCCTTTGAGTCATACGCACGAAGCAGATAAGGAGAAGAAATGTGTGAGGAAGGAACAGAGATTCAGTAATTGATATTGCTGTTGTCGCATTTGCTGTGTTCCTCTCTCAGGTGAGAGTGGAGATTCTTGTTACTGTGCACCTTGACTCTCATTCTGAAAGATCTGGAGCTACCTGATGTCTCTGCTGATAAAAGCCTTTTCCAGTTATTTGTGGGGGTCTTTATGTAAGCCTGGACTTAAAGCTGTAGTATTTTCCTTTAGAAATGAATGGATTAAGAAATTTCCAGGGTTTTAAAAACAGCTCAAAGTTACGTGAAAGATGCGGCATTACAGATATATGATGGCAAGCTGTATATTTCTTTACCACTGTGTAAGTACAAAGATTTAATTAATTTTCATTCATTCGTACTGAATACTGCAACCAAATTCAATATGTGATGCTCCAAAGATAACTTATTTTCCCTTGAATTAAGTGTTCTTTTTGATCTACAGCTGGAATCTTTAAAACATGTATAATAAACAGCTCTGCTGCATCTTGGCTTGAAGGCATATATGCTTTGCATAAAGACAAACAAAAGCAAAGAAAAATTTAAAAAGAATGCAAAAGTAGATAAAATTATCCTTTTGGGAAAATAAAAATAGATATTTTGCTAACTCTTAAAATATTTTGGTAGAATTTAAATATTCCCTATGATAATAAATTCTAAGCATGATTGGTTTATCAAATGGCATTTATCAAATGGCATGATTTTATTAGGAAATATGGTATCAGTTGAGCTGCTAATTTGTTCAAATGTTCTATAATAATATATATGTCCTGGAGGTCATACTATTATGTGCATCTCAAATAGGCTGAATCCCTCATGACAATGTTGTGACTAGGAGAGCTCACTAAGTACAACTAAGCTTGTAGATATTGTTAGGTTCTAAATATAAATTAGGAGAAGTTATTACAGAAATATAAAACAAACTTTCTAGAATAAAATTCACCCATAAAATAACTCTTTGCCTGTAACAGAGAAAGCTAAAAGTCAAAGTGGTAAATGGAATACAACGTCCTTACAAAATCTAAATAGTCCTTATTACCTTACATCATTAATGAAAATTCTTGTAGGCTATTTCCTAAGCACTGTGCGCTCTCATTTTCTGATCAATGAAGCTGAATGCATTCACTGAAATACCATCATGCTTATACCTGGGATAAATTCTGCTCATTTATAATGAATAAAATATATAAAGCTGCTACATTGCTTGTTCCCTGGAGAATGCTCATAGCGAAGCTATCATCTTACTCACCGCTCTAAACTTGCAGCAGCATGAAGTTTTTGCTAATTAGAAGAAAAGTTACCATTTACTTGGTAGTTTAAATCATTACTTGCTGATCTTTCTCAAGGGCAGATGCTACCCCCTCAAACTGTTCATGTGAGAGATGATGCAAACAGGGTGAAACTACTGTTATCCTGACTTTTGGTACCTTCTCCCCAGCATCACTGTGCCAGCTGACATGGTCCTGTGGCCTGATTCAGCCATCTGCTTGTAGATAGCAATCCGTTTACAGTTGCAGCTAGGAAGGGATAGGATGAGAGAAAATTTAATGTCACATGTATCATAATTTCTGCCTATGCTAGAAGCGATGACAAGATCTTTATTTGCCCTCACAAATAAACTCATCAGCTGGAGTTTATTTAGAGCGTTGAAATATGACATCACCTCAAAAAGTCTAAATCCAAGTGGGTAGTAAATTCCTGACACTGAAGCGAACCTATGCAGTTAGCCGATCTGCTGTTGTGGTGAGAGCCTTGCAGCTGAGCTTGTCTGCTTGCACTTCTCCCAGGTTGCTTACACAGACTCTAGCTGAGCTATTAGGTGCTGGAAAAGACTTGAGCCAGCATTTTATTTCATCAATTTTCACTTCATTTGGGTCACTGTAGACAGATGTGAATCCCTCCTATATTGAGCTCATCAGCTATGCCGAAAACTAGACTCAAAGTAGGTTTAGTAGCTGCAAAGGCAAGGCTGAAGTCAGTCCATATCTCTTGTTCTATGAACCAGAACTTCTCACTCACAGAAAATGGTGCAGTAGTTTCTGGGAGCTCCAGTTTCCTTGGAAGTGCAGTAGGGAATGCAGGAGGAGATGTGTGGGGACCGCGGTATCAAATAGGGGTGTAACTGTAGTGACAAAACTGTGTTAGGGTGTCCTCTGGCTGGTGCCAACACAAGCTGCTCCCTATGTTATTGTGTCCTAAAAGCCACTATGTTGAAAATGCAATGTTTAACAGTCTTACAAATATTGTTCCAAGCTTGTGAATCGCTAAAGTTTATTTGCAAGCTGATCACAGTTTCCACAGAAATGGCAATCCTCTCTCTGTCAGTTCGGTTAAAGCAGAGAGGAAACTGTCCTGCCAGGCTTTCTCAGCATGCCGACTCCCCACTCGCCTCGCTTGTCTGCCTCCTGCTCCCCTTTATCACGGTGCTTGATTCACTGTGCAAACTGGATGGAAAATGACAGAGCCTCAGCCATAAGCTTGCTTGGCTGAAGTGGCATTTCCTGGGAACGATCGTAAAGCAAGTGGCATTTACACGACAGCCGTTTGAAAAAAGGCAACAAATCATTTAGTGCTGTCAAGCAATGATTTTTCCTGCTTTGAATAAGGATGGACATTTGCCATTCACTATTTGACTATCATAATATTTCTATTTAGAGTAAAAACATCTGCTGCCTTTGCACTTGTTGTTTTTGCAATCTATTTAGCTCTGTCTGATTAGATTATGTGGGAAGCTGATGTGGAAAGTTATGTTTTTATCACCTTATCATCCCCCTCCTGAGAGCTACAGAAATAATGTTCATATTTTAGAGTCAGTAAGAGTGAATGAAGCATACTCCTCTGAGGTGGGCTCAAGATTGACTCAGCCTGTATGTCTAAGGCAACGCGTATACATACTGAGATGGGTTCCTCACGCTGAGATCAAGCAAATACAGATCTGCCTGAGGTTAGCCTTGCAAAGGGAGAGCTGTGCTACCAGGCCACAAGCGCTTATGGATTCTTAAAAGTGTGAATTTTAGCAGTATCTTGTACTCACCACAAGTATATCTTGGCCTGTATCAACCCTTCTGCCCCTTTTTCTTAAACACAGAAAGGAAATCCAAATGTGCAGGGTGAACAGAAACGATATCCTACTCCAAACAGATGCTGATCTAATGGCTTGGGATCCAGGATTTGTATGCTAAGCCCATAAGCATATGGGAGAAGTCTTAGTATTCTGGGTAGTGTCTAACCAAGCTCTGGAGGCACTTCTGCAGGCCTAGTTTCTTCTGCAATGTTTTGGCCAAGTGTCAGACCAAAAGTGTAACTATCAGAGCTGAATGGGATTAGAGGACTTGCAGTTGTTGCTGTAAATAGAATTTTACTCCAATCATTTTTCCCCATTACACTGGTAGCCATAACCCCAGCAGAAGGTTTTATCAATCATTTCCTATGACAGTCTCTAATTTTCAACTTCCTTAACCACTGCTGTATATCATTTCTTGTCATGTAATTAATTAGAACCTGGCATGAGAAAGACAGAGGCCTATAACTTGAACATGTGCTTAGCAGAACAGACAGAAATTGCTCAATTAGGGCTCTAAATTCTTGATTACCTAATATAATTTAGAGCAAGTACAGTCCCAACTGGATATCTATGCTAGGACATGTGATAGGAACCTTTCTCTGTGTAAATCAACCCATATAGAGCAGCATGATCTAGCATCACCTGAGCTCTTCCTGAATCTGCATGAGAGTTAATCTCAACAGTCTGGCATCTGGTGAAGGGATTGCTCTTTCAATATATCCAGTCTTCACTGTATTCAAGCAGAATATTTAGAGGAGACCAAAATGTTACATAGAGTGCTATCATACTGGTCACAACTTTTAATCCAACCCTCAGTAGACCTGACTAACTAGCTATTTCATTTTAATAAACTTAAGGAATGGGAAGAAGATCAAACAAACTTAATTAGCTACTGCCTAATTCTGAGGAAAAACTGCAATTCTGAGGAAAAACACCTTAGCATTTCATTGTTACAATAAGGAAACCGTGAATATCTGTAATGTTGCTTTAAGGAATTCATGTTGGGATTGCTTCTTTGGGAATAAATCCCCTGATATAGGAATCGAGGAGGTACTATTTGAAGTTCTAATAATTATGAAAACATAAAAGAAGACAAGGTCATGTGTCTAAATATTAATTTTCTTAAATAATTAATGCAGTTATTTGATGACACCAACGCATGTGTATGCTGATCAAAGGATGAGGAAGACTTCATAGGCATAGCAGCTAACAAAAGTGAATGGCTATGTGGTTATTGACGATCTTGGGATCCACCCCGAAATGTTCTTGGCTGCCAAGTGGTTTGACATCCATATTACCTGTATAATTTGCTATCATAAATATCTACCTATGTATTTCCTATCTCTCATTGTCATAATATGATGCACTTCACAGCACTATATTTTCATCTCTATAGCTGTGGTATTGCATTGTCTGATGGTAAAATGAGTCAGAGACTATCATCTAAATAGGAAAATTCTGAAGCTTTGATTATTTAACTATAATCAAAGTTTCTGTTCCAGATGTCCCAAGTTTTATGCTAGCATTGCTTATGCCATTTCAGGAAGTAAAGATAATCTTCATTGGTGTAAATCAATTTATTCTAATACAACTGTGTTCTCATCTGGGCTTATCCCAGCATGTGCATACGTCGCTTTAAACAAGTCACACAGACAGCTATATTTAGGAACATAGTGTTTGGAAAAATAAACAGTCATGAGAGAGTACTAAAGCCACCAAGACTGGCAAAACCAAGCACAAAACAAAGAGCTAATCCTTTCCCCCTAAGTAGTTTGCACATTACACACACAGAAAACCAACCAAAATTATCAGAAATATGAAAAAGCTAAGGCACTGCTAAGGCACAAGAGTCATTGGCTGCAGTTCATCAGCAGGCTAGATGTCACCAGGACTTCAGTATCATCACAGAGAAAAATCGCATCAAGGAGGGACTGCAAAGCGGCCTCGATGAACCTTTGCGAAGGTTTGCAGAGGCCCTCTCAAGCATGAAGGGCTCAGTGGACACCGTAGGCTGAAAAGAGTTGGAAGAAGTTGTAGTGAACAGAGTTGAAACAGAGAAGCAAAGATGCTAAGAACCTTACAAACCATGACAAGTGGCCTGTTTCTGATGCAATATAAAGGGAAAAGGCAGTGAAAGGCTTCCAAGACAAGAGTAATATGATCAAAATTAATGAGTTATAAAACAGCACTTTGCAGCAGCAGTCGGAATGTATATGCAAAGAGGGATTTGCCAAAGCAGATGAAAACAGTTTTATACTAATAGAGATGTAAGATAGTGAAAGCTTGGATGAGAGTCTTAGTGTATAAAGGGACTTTTGCAGAAAGAATGAACAATATTTAGCCATGACCAGAATGTAAAAAGTTAGAAAATAATAACACTAGGGCTGAGTGATGAGTTTAAATGCTAGCAAGATGGGAACGACTGTAATAAGATGGGAAAATTTTGCCATGGAGGGAAGGAATGTGGACCCACAGCTCAGTTTTAACCCTCATAAACGTAACCTGACAGCCGGAGCTGCCGGATAAAAGTCTCAATCTTGGAACAACATTTGGCTACATGTATTCATGTGGCACCTTCCTCAGAGGAAGAAGCCTGCTGTTCACTAGTCATTAAGCTGTAAGAGCTATTTATTCCAAACACCTTTTATTCCAGCAATTGTGGAGTAAACAGCATAAGAAAGATCATTTTATATTAAAACACATGTGTGTTCATTGTTCTTGTCACTAGGACATAGACATTGCCTATTTGTTTTAACTCATTTTGATTTCACCCAAAAGCAACTGATGACACCTAATTATCCTAATGTATGGTGAATCTAAGAGTAGTTAGTTGTAAACTTCACTGTGCAGAATTGCTCCAACCAGCCAGCTACAGAAATGGAAGAGCTGTAGGCAGGGTGGCTCCCTGAGATGAAGCTCCATAGTATCTCTCTAACACTTGTGTGGAGGCAGATAATTAGAAGTAGTGGATCGAACGAGGGCTGAGCACCAGTCTTGCACTGCATCCATTGCCATCCTGCATTGCTGAACCAGGGAAACTCTGCTGTGGGGACTGGGGGATGCATCAGCAAACGGATGGAAGGGCAGAAAAGTGAATGCAACAGATATTGGAGAGAAAAGAACTTCAGGAGCTTGAGCATACAAATGACTGACCGGCAGACAGGCATAGCACTCAGAACATGACCTAAAGAGCAGCCTGAAATTCATGGCTGAGAAAATCCAAGAACTTGTGGAAGGGAGCAAAAGAGCTATGACAAGGCCTCTTTCTGTCCCAGTTTTTTTTGTTTAGCAGGACAAACACCGCTGCAGCTAGTGGCCCATATCACTTAGGGTTCTCTGATTAGCTGCAAAAGTCCCTTTGCCTGAAGCACAGGGTTTCCTTAAAGTCAGGCCTTGTGACCCAAGTTGGCTCCTGGAATGAGTGAGGATCTGTTGTAAAACAGATGTATTTGAAGAGACCATGGGATCGCCAGAGAGAGTCCCTGACACCTAGAAGGTTCTAGGACTTGGAGCCGTTCGGCCTTGAGACTTTCGTAAAATGCCTGAGTAGGCAAGTGCTGGAGCGGCAAAGTTCGCATTGATAGATTGCATAAGCAGATAGGGAGAAAAAAAATCCAAATTTATCAGGCCATCTGTTTTATTATCATCCCGAAGAAGCAAAAATGATCATTTTCATTCCATTTCAGCCTTCTTCTGATAGCGTAGTGTTTCCAATGCAGTGCACTGAACCTGCAATTTTTTTGCTGAAGAGTGATGCCAAGTTCAATGGGCTCTCTAAGATATTTCTGTAAAGAAGTAAGCAAAAGGAGAAGAAACCAACACGAAGTAGTTACTCTACACCTCACTTTTTTAATTTCATCAGACTGTAGACTGTAGTTTAGAGAAATAACTTACCTAAATTTTAATTTCTTGATAGACTTGGCAAGCAAAACCTGTAATTTATTAAATGTTAAACAGATTTATTTAAAATATCAGTCATATTAAGCCTGAACTTATACACACAAACCCATAATTAGCGCAATTATAGTTGTGAAAACTGTAAACATTATCATTTAGCATTAACTTCCTAATAATCAAGGAATGGAAATGCAAACATTAGCTTTCAAGTTGTCACTCACAGAGATACCTTTTATTCCAAGGTGTTTTATTCAGTATTACATATGTCAATATTGATTATACAATACATATACACCGATTGAGACAATCTACTAAATATTGATTCTTTATGCAAATATATCCTGTTTCTGGTCTTAGCTGCCAATTGATGTTCATAAGAGCAGTTCCTATGGTACTTTCGCAGTTCTGATTTAAACAAGTTGAAGTATCATTTGAGATCTGTTTAATGATAGGTCATCTTGAAGTTACAGGGTTTTTTTTCCCCCTACATTCTGTCCTTTGTAGTGAGAGTATCTGTCTACACAAGTTTAACTTTTGCCCACACTTGCAAAAGTGAGTGTGTCCCACATGAACCAAGATAGTGCTGGATCGCTTTGCAGGTCCTCGGGAGAGAGCAGATGTTGCAGAGAGGACCTAGTCCCTTCTGCACAGCTGTGGAGAGTTCCCAGAAAAGAGAACTCTCCGCCAAGAAAGGCTGATTTGGAGATCCTGAAATACCGCCCTCTCCAACCCATCTACCTCTTCAGTCCCACAGGGATTTCCTTCTGGCGGGTGGACAGCTGAGTTGACGGCATAATGAAACTCATCCAAAATCTGTAAATGCTGGTTCTAAAATCCTCTGTTCATCTAGGTACCCAGGTGTGGATTCACTCTTAGATGTCTAATGGCAGCTGTCTCTACACCGAGTGTCTGTAATTTGGTATAGTATTTTTACTGAGTTAGACAGGTGACAGTCACTATTATGTGTCATTTCAAAGTAATAAAGGGTGGAACTGTGCTGAAATCTTACAACATTTTTCATTTTATATACGTCACTGGTTTAGTAATTTGGCTCAAAAAGTTACAATTTCCTTTTTGTTTAAAACAGATCTTGTTTATTTTCATAAACAAAGCAGACTCTATGACTATGAGTACTTTGCACAGACAAAACCAGCATAGATTATGGCTGAGAAAAGCAAAAATCTTTATCCATGTTTGCCTTTCTACATAGTTTTCTGTGTACACTTTCCTGATCTGCTGCTTGTGGGGTGAAGCGAGCTCCCCACTGCTTTTGCAGTTTTTCTTCTGACTTTAAAGTAGCAAATAAACCTCCTGTACCCTGTGGAAATGGGAAGCTAAGAAACAGTACTTACAGCAAGTGACCCAAGATATGAATATCTCCTCTAATGCCTATTTAAAGCCTGGAACTCCAGAGCTAAATTCCCAAGGCTAAAGACCTGCAAGAACTCCTTTTTTCTTACCAACTGAAAAAGCAAGAGGCAGATAATAAACACTCCCTGATGGATGAGATGTATGCACCACCTGGGATGCAAACCCCACTGAGAGCTGGGAAATGATTATCTGTTCTTTCACCCTACTGAAAATCTACAATGTTAGGTGGGAACTTTTGTATGAGGCATGTCAAGATTTGGGGAAGAGAATAGAAACAAGAAAATGAGTGGCATTTCCCAGAAATTCAACCTTGAAAGCAATACTACCTCCAACAGATTAATGGACATGAACCTGTGTTATCGTTCAAGATTATAAAACCCAGAATGAAGAATCCAAATCTGGCACTTGTAATTTCCTGACAACCTGATCTCTCTAGTGTTGCCTCTTTGACATTTGTTGCCACCATTAGAGGCTGCAGGGAGGGCAGGCTGCATCCCATCTATCTTAGAGGTGTCAAAGCTAGGTGGTAAGCCTGGGCCAGTCACAGTAGGCTTCTTTTACAGTTATTACAGAAAAATTGACACCTCCAGAGATAGTTCACTTGATCTATCTTGGACAACTATTTTAAGATGTGATGAGTCACTTTTGGAGGTACATGTTTCTTTGAACCAACTTTAAAGGGGAAGCAAAAGTCCAGCTTAGCTTTTTGGGTGGTAAGGCGGAAATAGCCAGGTTTAATGTGTTTCCATGACTTCTATGACTCAATGAGTTTACACCACTGAGGATTTGGCCAAATTAAGTCAATATCTTAGTGTGAAATACCTCAATTTAGGGTAAGGAAAATGTATTGTAATCAGATACAACTTCTTCCCGAGGCAAGAGGCTGTGAACACCAGCAAATGAGAACCACACTTTAAAGTGCAGAAGAGAATGAAAGAACACACGAATCTGCAATTCTTCCAGCAATATTGATTAGGTTTTACAGATTTATCCCTGAGGGTTATTTGAATCTCGAAGAAAATTATATTGCTATGCTTCTAACCCAATAAGGTGCCTTAAGACTTATGCTATTTTGACTTGAGGTCTTATGCTATTTCAGCCAGACTAAACTCATTCTTTTCACATTAATATTGTTATTGCAGGTGTCCTCCTGCACTGACCAAGTGTAAGTGTTGGCTTTAGGGGAAGTTCTTTATTCCACTGCCTGTGCTGGCTTGAGGCATGATGTAGTAGCCTAACTAAGGGACCTAGTAACTTTTGGGAAAGAAGTACTCATGGCCTGATAGATATGATACAAGACCTTTGTAGATGAGCTATCTTAGAAAAGAAAGATATGATAGCAGCATCTGCAGATACCCTTGAACGTGTTGAAGCCATATTTGTGCAACTGTATTTTACCCCCATAGCTTGTGGCCTCGTGGCCAAGAAGGCCAATGGGATCCTGACAGAGCACTGAAACCAACTGCCCAGAGAGACTCCTTGTGGAGTCTCCTTCTCTGGAGATCTTCCAAACCCACCTGGATGTCACCCTGTGCCATGTGCTCTGGGTGTCCCTACTGGAGCAGGGGGTTTGACTAGATGATCCTTGGAGGTCCCTTCCAGCCTCAGCCCCTCTGTGATTCTGTGGTTGTCACTGACCTCCATTGTTTCTGCGTGCTGAGCAGCTCAGATGCTGATGGTGTGTTTGTGAAGCTAACATGTAAAGTAGCTAGGAAAAGAAAAATCAGAAAAGGCAGTCAAGGAAGTGTATCAAAGGACAACAAGCTAAGGGCATTTTGAGGTTTTCTGTGTTTTTAACCAGAAACTGCATTTCAGGGTATGAGCACAGTGATATACACATCGCTGTCCTTCTACCTGCCCTGCTGTGTGACAGACTGCATCAAGGCTTATCAAGGCAAGATGTATATGTAAATGTGAGTGTGAACAGTATATGACTATGATAACCAACACTGTCTAAGAGTGTTTCTGTCTGAAATGTGATAAAGAGGAAATTAACTGAGATAAGTTTAAGACAACTATTATTCAGATTAAACAATAACCAGAAGAGTATGAAGAAACTGTAGAGAAAAGAAGGGTTCTCCTTAAAAAGAAACAGCAGGGAAGGTTAAAATGTGTGACAGGGAAGAGACCTTGAAAGGTCCCTGAGAAGACCAGGAGCAGACAAGCAGTGACCAGGGCTTGGCAGTGCTGGTGGTTGCCCCATGGCACTGCTGTCTCCCCATGGTCGTGGGGCACTGGGTGCAATCAGCACCAAGGAGGGGAGTGTGGGGCGGTGTGGGGGACCCCCACCTTGGAAGTGCCCTTGGCCCACTGCAGATTCCCCTGGCACAGGGGTCCAGAAGGTGCTGGGGTGGTGCTGGGCCCTGTGAAGTAGCAGCTGTATCACCTGTGAGAGAGTGTAAATAGGGAAACCCCTGTCCAGGGGAAGGGTTGAGGACTTGGAATCCACATGGATATGAGGATGAATTTGTGTGAGCACATGTGTGCGAGGGGTTCTGTCAACGTGTGAGGTCAGAGCTTGTGGAGAGCCACAGAAGAGTGTTCAGTAGTTTCAAGTGTTTATTAACACTTTGCAAGTATTCACTATTTCTCTGTTGTATTGCTGCTATTGATGTTTAATGCTATGGCTCGCTAATTACAAGTGGTAAATAAGCCTCAGTCGTGATTCGTGATTTACCTCATGTGAGGTGAGCGTTTTTTTTTCCTGCAGCAGGAGGCTCTGACATATGATGCTTCCGCCTTTACACTTGCTGATGGATCCTGTTATCCTGAGGTATTTTTAACATGTGAAAGTTCTGCCTAATGCTTTTCTCTTTGCATGCCCTATACCTTCACATTGACACATTAAACTTGGTGAAGCAGCATCTTTGCCTTGAGGAATAGCTCTTCAGTCTTTTGAGACTCCCCGCCTGCTAATCCTCTTGCTTACAATTATTTATCAGACACAGCAGCTTTTGTGCGCGGAGCAGGCCAGTGCTGAAGGCTGGCTCCCTCAGTCAGCTGGTGGGTGGTTATTCTCCACTGCAGCTGAAGCTCTAAAGGAGTCAGGAAATGCCTATAAAATTTGTGGGGGAGAGAGAGACTGCCAGCTCCTGTTTCCATGACCTTGTCATTCCTAACCTCAGGGACATGAGACCAGCGAAGCTGACAAGAGGACAGAGCCAACAAAGTCCTATTTCTTGAGGGTTATGTCCATAACTTAAGCTGAATGTCCAGGATTTTCTGAAATGTATTTTGAATCTAGAGATGACCTCAGAAAATCTTTTTTTTCTTTTTTTTTTTTTTTTTAAGAAGGCCTATTTAAGATTTCTAAAAGCGGCACAAACACCCTCATAATGATTAAAAATGTTTGAAAACATAGTTGAAAAGATGTTCAAATAGTAGTGCAAGTCAGTAAGAATTCATCTACTTTGCTTATCTTTTTGTGAACAATCAAAATTTTTTCTCTTCAAAATCTTGAGCTACCTTACCAGTGGGCTCTAGGACATCTGTCTGTATTTCTCTATAAAACTAAATTTCATATCATACCACTTGTAGGGCACGAATAAAACAAAGTGCATGTCTCCCATTTTGATTAACACTGAACGGAAATCAATTATAGAAAACAAGATAATACACAGTAGAGAAGATTATTTTTATTTTAAAATGTTTATCTAAAATGGATTAGGATTTGTTTTTAAAAAAAAGTGTTAATTTCATCCCCACATGATTACAGTTAGGAAACTTTCTGTCCCTCATGCAAGTAAAAACTTTAGTGACAGACAGAATCATGTAATCCCCATCTGCAAGTGAATCTTCTGTTAAACTAAAATTTCTTTAATTTTAAAATTCAGTGTAGTAAAGAAAGAGGCCCCTTGTATTAAAATTCCACCAACATAATCCTGTAGCACTAAAGCCAAAATTGTTTTCCTTTATGTTCTTGAACACTGCTTTTAGACAGGCTTTCAGACACCTACTGTCGAGAGACAGGACAACTATGCTTTGTACAAGGCAATCTTGGTTATGCTGAGGACATCATCAGCTCTCTAGAAAGGATCCCATAAAGGCGTGGCTGCTTTACAGAAGTACAGCCAACAAAAATGTTTTTAGAAGAATTCTATGGTCATTATTTTTTTCCTTAAGATTTTAGCAGTTTTAAAGTTAAGGTTCGTTCGACTTGAATATAGTGCTGAACTGTACATTTTCTTCTGCTAGCATGCCTATTCCTTAACAATCACTTTTAAATTTCAGATTGATTCTACCTCAACTAATAGTATAGGCTAAGTCTTAATGTCCCTTTTATTTGGAATCCATGTAAACATTTTTTTTGTAAATTGTACCTTGATTTACAGAAAAATAATTTAAAACAAAAATTCGTCAAAACAGAAGCATTTCAACTTTCTCATCGCTTGTCCTTTTAGAAAAGATGCTCATCTTCCTTTCTTAAAAAAATTGATTTTCCTGTTGTGGTGCCATACTGCACATAAATCTGGCTTAAGAAGTCAAAAACACAGTAACCAAGATGAACTCAGTAACAGAGGTCAGTGCCGTCCTCAGACCAATGAGCATTAAAGTTGGCCATCTCAGTCATGAACTGTCTGTGGATTTAGACACAATAGAAAATATTTGATGTGGGGCCTATTTTTTACTCTTTTAAAACTACTACCCTTTATATATAACGGAATCGATACACACTTAGTCATCTTAAGATACAGGAGTTGTAAACTAGTACCCTAGAAGAATGACACACAGTGGTAATGAATCATCAAAGAGCACATTAAAACAAAGTCATGACTTGCTGAAATGAAATTTCTGATCAGGAAGTTAGTCGTGTCTGTCTTCCTTCTCTTGTGCTGTGATTTGTAGGTTGGCTCATTCTCTCAAAGATGGATCTAAATACCAGATGGATCTTAGGCCTTTCCTAAGGACAGGCACAAATGCAATATTTAAAATGATTGACTATACAAAGTGCAGTCAAAAATGGTTTCTTTTTGCACTGCAACCTCCTAGACTATGGCATGTGTACTGCCATCAGCAGCACCAAGTATCAGGAACCAGCTCCCCAGTTTCTGTACTGGAAGTTCAGAGGTGAACACTGACACAAACTAAGAGCAACTGATAACAGCTCGGATGATAAGCATAATCCCACAGAAACTCGCAGAAGTATCTGAGTTAAAAGCGGACCACAGAGTTTTGAAAACGCCTCCTTGTAGCAGATGCCTGACCAAAGGCAGGCAGTTGGGGTTCCTAAGGGTGTCTTAGTGGTAGCTGAGAGTATTTCTGGTTTATCCCCAGTAAACTAGTTTCTAGTTTACCTTCACCAAGTTGCAAAAAAAAACGATGACTACACAACATTAACAACATGATACACTGTGCATCACACACCACAACATCTACAGCTTTCCCTGTGGGAGACACTGAAATGTCTGTTAAATGCATAGTCTGGTTTACCTTCCTCAGGAGTGCAGTGGGCAGTTTGTTTCAAACAGCTCTTTACCAAGCATTTGCCTTTCCTTTTTTTAGCAAAAGATACTGCCTGGGTGTACTGCCTATAGATAGATTGATAAAACACACCATTTCAGAAGGCATCTCTAATCAACAGTTCAGGAGTCAATTTGACAGAGCTTTTACACTCTGAAGTTGTGCAAGTTAGTGATAAACAAGGAGTCCAGTAAAGGCTACTTTCAAATAAAAAAACACATTCCTGTAGAGCTACGCTAATCTTACAGTGGAAGGGATACTATTATCACCTAAAAAATAAAAAAAATAAACCAGGAAAATGACTAGGTCCTGGTACAGATCTTTTTAGGTTCACAAATTTGGTCTATGAGACCCAAAAGCCCATGCTGAAGTATAAAAGGTTCCAGAATTTCCATGGGAGTAGACGGAAACATGGGCCAATTTATTTCCTTTTCACATGTTTTGTCAAGGTGTTAGTCCTCTTAAAGCTAGGCTGGGGATCTCCCTATTGCATTGCTCAGGCAGAGGACTCTTTCCCACCTACCACCAACACACACAAGCTCTTATCACAGTATGATTGTACAAGGTATTTGACTTCAAAACTACGATAGTTATTGCTAGCTAGTTTCAGTTCTATAATCAGGAGGAAGGAAAGAGTTGTAACAGAGGCCAGGCTGCTTTGAAACAAGCCTCCAGAGATTTAAGATAGTGTTGCACTTCACAGCAACAACAAAAAAATACTTCGTATGGATCCTTGTTAAAGCCCAGAGAAGGTAATTGAAAGATTCTCAAATCATTTGGCTGTCATCATTGCTGCAGAGGTGACTGATAGTCATCATGAACCTCACTTGTTCACAACTTCTGTCGTTCTTCTACTTGATCAAGTAAGTGGTTCTTCACCTTATCTTCGTGGTTTGGAACTAATTAGGGAAAAAGAAAAAAATAATTAAATCTGGTAAAGAGCTAAGAGTGGCAGTTCTTCATCCAGACAACAGAATCTAGACAACAGAGCAGCAACAGCAAGAGCAATTCAGAGAGCTGTTGATGCTGAACAGAAAAGCTACAGACATCCCTACCACCACCATGTTAGAAGTAATGCCACTGCTGCTACGGAGAAAATCAATCACACCATTAAAACTGAGAAACATTCATACAGAAGCCAGTCACATCTGCTTCAGAAGACAAAGTATCATCTTAATTTTTAGTGGTACTTAGAGCAAAACTATTAAGAGTTATTCTTTCCCTTTACCATGCAAGTTATTTTCAATTCCTGTAAGTGCAGCTTGTTTGTCTGTTTCAGATTCAGCTTCATTCTCATCTAAATTGTAGTCAACATCTTTGTCCTGGTTCAGTGCTTCATGTCCTTGTTTATCTGGAAAAACATTTAAATTAATCAGTTTTATGCTACTGTAACACTGTCTGTACAAGAAACAGTTCCTACAACAATCTATCACTGAATTTATTTTGCAGTTGAATGCAAAATACTGCTTAAAGATCAGATTTTCTTATTTTTTTGCCTTTGATTGATTAAATTTTAGAACAACTTCTGCTGTAAATATCATATAAGGAGCTAGATAACAGTCTTCTGGGATTTGAAAAGTGTAATAAAAATCAGTCATCTCTCAGAAGGTCAGAAAAAAAGATAGTAAACAACTACAGAGTACACTATGTGACAGCCTAAGAGTAAAAAAAGCAGGTATTTTCACCTGCTTCTTACTGCCTACGAGCAGTGAAGCAGGTATTGAATACTTCACCACAGTTTTTCTTATAGATTAGTTCCATCAGTAAGAGGGATCTCAGATTCACCACTTCTTGTTTTAGTTTGTGCAACACGTAGCCCATCCAGTTGAGACAATAGCTTAACAAGAGTATTTTAGGATGTGTCAACTTGAAACAATATTCTATAAAGGAGATTTTCTTCACCCAGTTGTTACGCATCTCACTCATGCAGATTCATCTCAGTCAACTTTTACTGACTACTTCCTTTAGATTCCTTTATGGAGTTCTCAAAAGTAGATGATTTTTTTTTTCTTTTGCTCTCCAGCCTCCCATCCTTATATTATAGTTAACCAGAAGATGTGAAGAGACCAAGAGTGAGCATACCCTATTTAAGAGGGACATGAGTCTCTGGTTCTCAGGGAGAAAGAAAAGCTGAACCCTCTAATTAGCAAGTAGCTTAAAAATGGGCTTGAAAACACTTAGTCTTATATTTTGACCATGTTCAAATCAGCATTTCAAACATTTTTTGCTGCCATCTGGAACAAGCAATCTGTTTTAGGAATTCTAAAATCTATGAATTTATATGTAGCTGACAGAAATGCTGTGTTGCCATATTCAAGTACAGAAAAGCTTACTCCTTTTACTCTTCCAAAATTCACAAAAAGAATGTAAAAACTTGAAAATTAGGTGATGTCTCATTATTTCTAAAACTGTCTCATGGGCTTATCAAACACATACTTCTTGCTTCAAGGATCTATCCTATATATTATATTCCAAAAATGTTGTGCTATGCATTAAGTTTATCAAGGAGACTATCATTAAGATTGACTGTTATAAGCCTATGCAGTAAGTTATGGAAGTTATTTGTAGAATAATAAACCTAAAGAACATCCTGCTTTAGCATCCATCTTTTAGCTCACAGAACTTGGATAATCGATTTTTTTCCTCTACTGCTGCATGATTTTTGTACCAAATTCTTTTGTTACTTTAGGTAAACAGAAGCGGCGTAGATACTTATACAGTCAGATGTCTTTGGAAAACAGTCTTCTCTGTCCAGTGTCTCTTTAGGAGAGCTGCAAGAATACTACTTTAGCTACACAGATGAGATTACTTATCCCTGTCAAATTAACAACTGTATTATCATTATTATTCTTGATTATATGAAAGCATTCACTGGATTAGAAAGCACAAACTTTGGGGAAATTTTGCCCCTTTGGGGCATAAGTCCCTTCTCTGACTGCCACAGTGCTTCCCTTTGCCTTCTCCGGTCCACTGACTAAACCTGGCACCAAGTTAGGAAGGGTGGAAGGTGCCTCCACTCACAAGAGCTGGTAGCGAGGCACTTGGGACACTCTCTCAGAAGCTACGAGATACAACAAGATTCAGGAGAAAGCTGAAAGTAAGAAAACTGACTGTACGAACGCTGCAAACTGCTTCCACCGCGTAAGCAAACACCTATGTGGGAGCGGCTGACACGCTGTTTTAGGAGCATGCAGAACGATGCAAGATGCGTATGTAGATTCTGCTCGGGTTTAAGCAGGCCATCAGTGCTCTGCCGCTCAGTGTTGAGAATAAGGGCTGCTTGGAGACACACTTGCTGAAGGCCAAAAACTGGCAGCTTTGGCTCCAGCCTCCCATTTGCAGTATCTTACAGGCTCACAGTAATAGGCGTCAGATACCAGGTCTTCTATAGAGTCAACTCTTTTCTTCCCCTTGGTAGTATATTTTGAGGGTAGTTAATGCTGATACAACGTCACTATAAAAGAGCTATCTGCAAAATATTAGTATGCAGTATTTCTCTGCACATTAATGCTCCTGATAGATAAAATCACCTTATGTTCATTTTCAAATGAATTTCAAATTGTGATTTTCAAATGCATAAGCCACATTCTTATAGAGTCCTGACACCAAAAATGTTTTGAAGGCTGATTTTTCCCTGCCCAACCTATTGAGAGACAGAGGAAGGAAGCTACGGCGGCGATGCAGAACAAGAGCCCAGCCCTGGAGCTCCATGCTGCACAAACAGAAGTCTCCATTTCTACCCACTGACTGTCCAAGAGTGCTGGCAATTGACCAGCCTTTTACATCTCATGCTGCCCTTCATGAAAACCCATATGACATCCCATCAGCTGGCCCTATCGCCTTGGAAATCCTGCCCTATTCTGTACTTCAATCTCTCTACTGTTTCCAAGATCACGTAACGTGGTACGCACCATCCTTCTCGGGGCGCGGGTCATCCTGCTGAGCGTCGTAATTCAGGAGCTGCTCCCGCTCCACCTCCTCGTTGGCCGCGTGCTCCGTGGCTGCCTCTCGCCCCGCTCCACGCTTTGCCTCTTCATATTCCCTCCTCACTCCCTTCTCTGGTTCAGGCAGCACCTGCTTGGGGCCTGCCGAGGCCTTGGGCGAATCCTGGCGGGGCTTCAGTTCACCTAAAAGGATCTCTTCCTCCGCTTTAGGCTCTTGCTTTCTGACGGCAACAAGGTCATCTGTAAGCAAGAAGAGCCACACTGAGTACAAAACATACTGCCTTTTAGCGGCAGAAAAAGCTGGAAACCTTAAATAAATACAGCCTTATCCTTCCCATTCACTATTTCCTCTGACGGGACATCTTTCAATCTCATCAACTCCAAAGAGAAAGACACAGAAAGACAAGTCCTATTTTCACAGTAGGGACAGCTGCAGAATGAGACTTTGAAAAGCTACTGTGGTTTTGTTCAACATTAACAGAATCACACTTCTGCCTACTTAAAATTTTGATACGGTTAAAAAATAGAGCATGTGAAGTAGAGCGATTTAAATACAAAACTGATTTCTATGCAAGTATCTTCAATCACAGGATTAGATGTATGCAAAAGATGTTTCTGTAAGTGTTGCATTTCATTATTAACAATGAAGCCACCGATTTGGTGTTCAGAAATAGTCTACAGCAAAGCAGTCACACGGACAATTTTGCAAGTAAAACAAAGCTGGTTTTATTTTTAAATATGGAGATGCAGTGCAGGAAGCCTGCAGGGTTCATCAGACGCCACCACATCTTTCTTTCTGTGTATCCATATTTTGAACTAAATAACATCAGGATACAATTTGCCTGAAGAAACTATATAAAGATGTTGTCTTGAATACTTAGTTTTCCAAAATTAGAGCTGCAGTACTCCCAAGATTGTAATTTAAGACAGCACATTAGAATAATTAAAGAGGAAATTGAATTTATAACATACAGAGTACTCTGCAAGACTAAGGCAGTAGTAGCCGCCCATTCAAATGAACAGTTCCTCAGAGTTTAATGCCAAAACAAACCATTGAGTGATCTAGTCTGATAACCTGCATATCATTTCTTTTACTGGCATTCTACCCAGCGACAACATAAGAAAGGCAGGAAAGTGTGGTTGTTTAAAGTCTGACTATCAGCTATCCTTTACGCACAGGTAGGGTACCGACTGTGTTAAGACTCTAGCAAACTTTAAAGGTTCTTAATAATCTTTCCTTTCAAAAGCAAGACATTTTCTTCACAGTAAATCAGGAAAAAGACTTTAAACTTATAAATATTTTTATTTTCCTTTACACGTGAACCATCTTAGTTTTAACACATGACTGAACCAGTAGAAATACTGGAGGTAAAAATGCTTGAACAGAACAGATAAATAATCATATCTCTCCATAACTCAGGGAAAATCGATTATAATCCAGTCTACTAAACTGATTTTTTTCCATTTTAATCTTATATACATTTTTTTTTCTGAAGAATGTTCAATTTCAAGCCTTACTACTCAAGCTGCTATTAGGATGTCAATGATTTCCGCCCCACCTTTAGTTTGAGGAGAGTCTGCCCTTTTTGCTGTAGGTGCTACTCTGGGTACATCTCCATCAGCCTTCGGCTTTTCCAAGCCAGCCTGCTGGAACTCCGCTTGCTTAAAGGTAGGCAGTTGAACATTAACCTACAAAGAGAATCCACACAGACAGGCAGTGGTGTGAACACACAGAGTTTGGTAGTGACAGTTATATCAACATTCGAGAGCAAAGTGCGTAAGCGCACTCAGACACATTTTAGGTGAACTCTTTATTGGTGGTGGAAGTAGCATACAATCCTGAGCATGCATGTTCCTCGTGTATTACACACATGGTGAGTATTTAACATGCTTTCTCTAGCAACTTCCGATCCAAGTGCAGCTGAGGCTGAGGTTGCTGCTCTTGGCCCGCATTCCACAGGAGCACGGGGAGCGCGTGGGTCACCGAGCTGCAGCAGGGGCCTCTTCTGCGCAGCTGCCTGTTAACGCGGCAGCTCCAGCAGTGCAATAGGAACTGATGGCACTTACCAGCACGGCAAAGCATCTCTAAGCACGGTTACCTGACTCGTGTTGATCAATCTACAGAGACACAACTGAGCCTGGGCACAACCAGGCTTCAGTTAATCAAGGGTGAGCAGAACTAGACTGAAGCTATGTTGAATGCAGGCTTAAGAGAAGAAAAAATTAAAACAACCAGCCAACAATAAAAAACACCAACTAACAACCAAACAAGTGTCTGTTTAATGTGATGCAGCTTGCTTAAGAATTTACTGAACATTAGGTAGTACCAGTTTTCAGTAAACACTAGGCTGCTCTCAGAGCCTCCCTCACTAACCCTCCTGAAGACCAGTGGCCAAGACGTACACCAGCTTGGGGCCCTTCCAGTTCAGCAACTTAAGTTTTACGTGCAAGGAACTCATTTTAGCAACTCCTTAACTGCTTGAGAGCCCAAACATGGAACATGAAGCTGTGCCTGGACCGGTGCTCTCTACACCAGTTTCAGCTCAGAAAGGAGTGCCACAAAGCTGCTTGTGCCGTGCATTTTTTTTTCCACAACAGACGTGCAGAGAGGACAAGGTCACAGACTTGAGGAAACATAAGCTCGCTTACAATGTGAGGCTGTGTCAATGAACAGGAAATCGTATGGCACGAAAAATTGTTCTGAGCAGGTCAGCAGAACACAGGGCTGTTTGCAAGCACATCTGCGGTAAGACATCATTAAATAGTTAAGAAACTAAAACTGCAGAGGTACTGCAAGATGTGTGTGCTTGGTTTTTTTTTTGAAAATATTTAACCTCAGCACAAAGCAGGCAGATCTGAAGAACTTGTAAGGTGAACATCACTCCGTTCAACATTAACAAGTAATCTAACATTAACTATTATGAAAGCTAGGGAAGCACACTTTTATATTGCCACAATATATTCTGTTAAATTTTCACAACCTCCCATCAATCATTAATACAAAAGAAGTACTACATTTAAATAGGTGTCTTTTTATAAATAGCTGGCTCTTGATGTATCATTCTCTACAGTAAAAGTCAGAGAAACATACAGTATTTCTCACTAAGATGGGCCATGGATTCCTCTGTAAAAACACTGATCCTGCACTTCAAGAAACCGCCTTTTAAACAAACATGCAAGAACACTTAACTTTATTTTAAATGTCTAACTCAGCAATTCTTAATGAGAGTGTCAAGCTAGTAGTGCATATGCTGAAAAATTTTACAATGATGACGCTTGTCCTCTGGATAAAAAGGATAATTACTAGAAGCTGTAAGGGATGAATGAACACACTGTATACACCTCAGCTGAGAGGTATACAGTGTTCCACAGGAGAGATCTATGAGAATAAACTGTGCATTTATTAACCAATATATTTTCATTTTTTTTTCTCAAATTTATTTTATTTCTGCTATTTCCATTACATAAGCATTTACATCTTAAAAAATCAGCATGAAAACACAAAAATTGCAGGAGCCCAGTTACTGTGATCCATGAAAACAGGAAGTATTCCAGCTATAAACAGTGGCTAATAGATTTCTAGACAGTCGCCTTGCAATCAGCCTTTGCACCAGCCAAAGTTGTAAGCCTTGCATGAAAGAGAAGTGCGAAAGTTGCCACTTGCCATAAGAAGCACCATCCTGAACACTGAGGACACAACCAGACAGCAGTTATTTAGGTGGCAGCTATAGGACTGGTTATCTCATCTGAGACCATCTACAGCTTGGACAGGACAGATTATCCTTTTAAATCCTTTTAAATCCTTTTAAATCACTGACTACTTTCATGACATGGAAAATGAAAAAGAAAAAAACAGTTGGACAACAAGAGCCTTCACTTCTTTCCAAAGGAATAAATGACCAGTGGTTCCTGTCCATCATGCTTCATTTATACAGCTGCTGTCTCAAAGAACGAAGGTATCACAGCTGCGTGCTCCAGCAATGGCACGTGGTGTTTCAGACCAGCCCTGGCTCTCACTTCAGCAGGCCCTCTCCCACCGTTAAGAGGTTGGTAGGAGGAGAACAGAATAGACACAGACTGGAACAAACAAGGGAACCATTATGGAACTATCCTGGAAGGATGATGACCCTTCAGACACTTTTATATTTGCACAAATAGCTTCCACTCTAGTTTCTTTAACATTTTCATATATGAAGGCATGATATTGTTTCTTCTATCGGTACTTTCCTAACATGTATATACTATCAGAATGTATATACATATACATGTATATACTATCAGAAAACACACATGCTGTTGCAGTGAGAGCTGGGCACTATGCATGGAGGAAAGCCCAGTGGTGTGCACACCACTGCCACAGCTGCACACAGTCCTAAAGACACAGCAGTTTGGTAAACTTACACAAATTAACAACTTCTGCCAGAGGCTTCGCCAGTAACACCAGCAGCAAGCATAACCTACCCCTGCTCTAATCCCACCTCAATGAAGAACCATCAGCAATCACCACACCAAAACAACAGAATTATCTGAGTTTCTTTTTCTCGAGGGTTTCCTTTCCCCCTTCAGGCAGAAAGGGTGGGCTGGCATTTGGCCACCGTATTTGCCAGCCAGCACTATTTTAGTGACTCTCCTCATGCTACCCACCACAAGGTCCTTTGCAGTCCAGCTCAGCATGTCCAAAACAATGAAGTAAAATGTTCAACCTTCCCCTTGTTTCCACCTTACCACTTTGAAATTGCTTTTTCTGTGAAAACTCTTAACTGCTGAATGTTTAAGTACCCAGTGAGTGTTTAAGTACCTCAGAGGTGTAACTTCACCTGACCAGACTCTTCACCACTCCTAGCACCCTTTAGTCACGGTAATTGGGAGATCAGTCTTCCTGCCTAGTTCAAATCATTCCGTTTCACATAAATCAGAAAAACCCAACAAATGTGAATGAAAGCTTTACAAAACATAGCAAGGTGGGGTGACATCAGCTGCGGATGGAAGGAAGTAGACCCCTTTGAGAACTCCACAGAAGAAGATATTTAGAAGTTACCTACACCCTTACCTGAGGATTCTTGTTGGAATCTTCTGAGAGTTCCTTGTTTTCTTTGTCCTTTGGTACATCGCTGCCTTTTTTTGTAATGTCATTTATTCTTTCTTCACATTGTTCTTTTAATTCTTTCATCTGGCTGATGCATTGTGATCTGGAGGAAACATGAAAAAGTTAACATTTGTTACCTTACCCACATCTGTAAAATAAAGAGAAATATTCTTCTAAATAAACTGTTTTATTCCTTTCCTGCACTTAACCTTGAAAGGACAGCAGAGAAACAGGTGTGTTAGCCTAAATACTAAGACAGATCTAACATGTCCAAGTTCCACCGGAAAACAAATAATTTCCAGTGCTTTTATCAAGCTACCAGTTCATCAAGCTATGTGAGTTTTCTTGCCTTGTATTAATCAGCTCATTTAAGTAAAGTCAAAAATCAATTCTAACTCTTGAAGCATTTCTAGCATGAGAAAAGAAAAACAGATTTTGCTTTTAGACAGAAGTGAACCAGTTCAAAGCCATTTTTATGGTAAATAGAGGCATGTTACTGTTAGCCAAGAAACAATCCCGCTTAATATTTTACCACACAGGGAAGTGTGTGGGAAATTATTAAGAAACAGTATGTAAGAGAAATGGAATTCATCAGTGGCTATTATAGCTGCAGTAGGAATATTCTCCAAGGGCCGAAGTGTTCGGCACTCGTGTACTTTGTGCCCGTTGCACAGTGCCACAGGTGCCCTAACCTCAGTAACGGCAGAGCCTTTCCACGCGCTGCTCTGCAGCCGCCTCCCGCTCCCGCTCGGAGCCTCCTCGCCGGCACCATCGGCCTGGCTCCTCTCACAGCCCGGCGCCTGCAGCCACCACGTTGGGTTTTCATGGGAAGTGACGGCCACCAGGGAGAGACCATCCCTTCTTCACCACCCTCTCCCTACCCTGTTTTGCAGCTCTTGTTTTATATCCAAAGAAAAGCAAGACTAGCAAATAAGCTAGCCAAGCACTAACAATAATACTTATGCACAACCCTCAGCACAACGCAACAGTCAGCATACAACCCTATGTGCATTTTGATCCTGTCATGAACAGGAACAGCGACTAGAGGGTTTGAGCAGGTCCCAGTGAGAAACACATCACACTAGAGGAAAATATGGTGAAAAAATATCACCATCACCATGGCCAGCACCCACGATGCTGCAGAGGGTGCCTGGTAAGGAGCCGAGGCTGGAGACCACATCACTTCTCCTGGCTGTGGCAAAGGGTTTTCTAACCCTTTTCTTTCTTTCTCACCCTTTTTTTACCCTCTTCTTAAATGTAACTTTGAATAACTTGCCAGAAAATGCAGACCCCAGAAGCCCATCTTTGTACATGGAGAACTTCCTACACATTAGCTGTACAACAACACCGTCAACACGCTGCAAGTTTCAGCCACCATCACCGAGGAAGGGGATCCATTTCCCAGGCCAGCTGTGTCACTCCCCACTGAGTGACAATAGCTGGCTGAGTTGATTCCCAAGAAACTCCCGGGGAGGTGTCCTCTAGGGCAGCACGCCATTCACTGGAACTGCATTATCACTCTTCCACACCCTTCCCTTACACAGGCTAAAGGTTTGCTCTGGAGGTCACATCTGGAAAGGAAAAGGAGGGTTTGACAAATGTGCTCTCAGCTGACAAGTTACCCTTATTATTGTTTCCTCCATTTCATAGCTTTCCAGTACACTATGTGATTTTGCTAACACTGAAGCATGGAAGAGTCATGAAAATAAACAGTGAATCTTGAGCTGGCAAACACCAGGAACTGTAAAATAAAGGCTTCAGTTATGTACACATTCATTGATTTCTTGGAAATTGAGGAAATTAAAATTGTCTGTGTATCAGTTTGGAATGTGGAGAGTGAGGGACAATAAAATACAAAGTTGAAGTTTGCAGAGAGCAAACATTTATAAGTGCTCTTTGATCTCATACTGCACATGAAAATAAAGCCCACGTAACATCTGTGACAAATTAATTTTGATTTTACTAGCTATGAAGGAATTTCCTCCTAGCAAAACAGGAATTCTGGAGATAAAGGTACTCTGTTCACGCATACAAAAACCTGAAGAATAAGAACAGTGCTCATTTCTCCACGTTATCCCGTCAATGTGATGTACTCCAGACAGGCAAAACCAGCACTCTTCAGATTCAGCCTCTCTAGCTTGTTTTATCTTTCTCATGATTCAATAACGGAAACAGAGTAACTTTGTCCATCAGGAATATGCCTCACCAACTCTTTACATATGTCAAAGAAGCGATTCTTTCACTCACACTCTTGCACTTACCAGCACTGCAAATGCTACTATTGGACTTGCTGCAGGCAACATTTCTAAAGAAGAGGGAGAGAAAGAGGAAGCAGAAAAAGAACACCTAGGAACTGAAATGCCCCAGAACATTCAACATGGGTTAAAGGCTGCAGCCCTGCGCCACCCCCTGGCAAGGCGCATAGGGCCGCGCGCGAGGGCACGTGGGGCGGCGCGTCCACCCAACCACCTGGCCGCCTCTGCCCACCCGGGAAACTTCTTCCCAGCTTAGGGAACTCCCGGTTTACGTCATGCGAGAGAAGGGCTTTTCAGGAGCACAACAGCAAATCTGGATCATATTACCCAGGGTTGTGAGGTGACAGCAGGGCAGGAAGAAGCTTCTTTGAAATTATATCTCCTCTCCCCCATTTTTTCAAATGACCAATTGCTAATTTATTATTTTTTTCAAGAGCCTAAAAACCTTGGAGCCAGCAGTTTGTCCATCTTTGCAGAGCAATGCTCATCTGATTCTCCCTGATTCTAATCCCATCCAGTTCCATGGATGTCTCGCCCTTGCACACGGTTCCCACACGACAGCCCCAGCAGCATTCTGTGCCTCAGTACTCCGTATTTGTCCCCCAGGGCCGTTCCTATTCAGCACGCTCTCCAGGGGAGGCAGCCCCTGGCCCCGGCACATCCTCGGCAACACCATGCACTGAAACTGCTCCTTCCCCAATACTGCCCCAGCCACACACGGCCTTGCGGGTTGCAACGACAACTTGTATCTCTCTGCTCTGCCACAGCACTGATTTATACTAACTTTTTGGTGTGAAAGACATTCCTTGAGAAGTAAGTCAGATCCCTCCTAAAAGGATAGATCTGTTACTTATTTTCTACCTCATCTCCCAGAAAATACCTAATAAACTGCTTCTGCCTAGGTACTCAGTAGGAACATACTGTGCATTATCAGAGGGGGCATCTAATGTGCATGGTACACATTTTTTTAACATCAGGAACTTACTCTTTGTCAATATTGCCTCCTCCTCCAAGGGAAAGGTGAGCTCAAACTCCCGCTCAAGACAAGTGGAAGAAGGGAAATGAGGGTAGCGAAGGAGCAGAGAGCTCCCTGTTGCTGCTCTTCACACGGGGACACAGCCCGGCACGCAGTGGCACCATGGGCAGATTTTGAAAACGCAGGCAGCTCTTCCAAGAAAGGGTTTATTTAGCTTGTTTAGATTCCTCGCAACAGGGCTCTATCTTCCTCCCTCCCGAAACTATCAAGCTGTCTCAGGGAAGGTTCACGCATACACATGCACCCCTAAAAGCAGCAAAATTTGGCATTCCAGCTTTCTCACAAGACTTTACACCTTCTAGATTACCTTCTAAATCTATCTCACATGCACAGCTAATTTTATAACTGTCTTCAACAGAGCAATATTTTTTTTTTTTTTTTAAAAGGCAATTTTCAATTTGCACTGTTGAAAAACACAGGCATTTGGTTTCTGTCACATTTTCCCAGCATTTTCAATCATACAATAATATTCTCTCTCTTCTACTATTTTCTACCAACATCCATTTGTCACTTAAGATGCCAAGCCTGGGTCCATACAACTCCAAATCAAATGAATAAACACATGACAGGAATAACCTCCCCTCCAGCTAATGCTTAAGTACATTAAGCTGTACAGAGAAGCGACACATTGGTTTGGTAGTAATATTGGAAAAGAATTAATGTGAATTTAGTCTGTTTTTTTTGACCCTGTAACGAAGGTGGAAAAAGATCACTCAAGTCTTTAAAAGAAGTATTAAGCTACATTTAGTAACAAAACAACAAAATAAGCAGAAAACATGTTCTACCAATTACATTCTGGTGCACGATTCCACAGAATCATGTTAATCAGCATGCAATGTTAAATAATATTTATGAAATATTAGTGTTCCAAGATCTCCCCAGAGGTATGGCAAGCATCATCAAAAAATATGTAACTATATGTTCCTGCTGGAATTGTGTCAGCGACTGACAGCCATGGTGAAACTCAGGGAAAAGCAGTCCTTCAGCAGATCTGTAAGTGCTACATAGCATAACAGAAGTTCAGTACAAACTTTGACTTCCTGTTTTGTTAGAAGTCCTAAACTTTTAAAACTCTGAGTAATCAAGATTAAAAATGATGTCTTTTTTTAAAAAAGAACACTGCCAAGCAGTAAATGATAAGTATTCTAAATAATAATAATCTTTAACTCCTAAGTGTAGAAAAAGGGCGTATTTCAAGTTCTTTATGACTGCCATGTTGAGTTTTTAAGCTGGAATTCCTAAAAAAAATGAATAAAAGTGACTGCTATTAAAAATAAATACCAGTGGAAGAATTATATTGTTGATGGAGAATCATTAAGACAGCACAAAAAAACTAAAAGCTCTATAGGTTGACAAGGTATATCTGTGTGTCAGATGAAAGATATAATAGGAGGAAGAAGGAGATGAAAATTTTTGAGCAGTTTGAAAAGTCAGAAAAACATGCCTAGAAATATTAGAAATGTATATTTAATGCAGGGATACTAATAAGCACTTTTGTTCACTTATCCATGACTTACAATTTAGTGGGAAATTTCTTTAAAAAATGGATGATATGGATGGTAAAGCAGAAGGGCATGGTCTAAACTTAACTCTACTAGAAACTTGCCCCATGACCTCCAGCAACTCAATGGATGCAGTAGAGCTTCTCAAAGGGTTATCCTGTATCTTGGTCCTTAAGCTTCTCCAGATGTTAGTCTCTTTGTGTCATAGATTCCCCTCATCTCTAAACTGGGTATCTTGCTATCTTTCTCTTCCTTCAATCAAAAGAACATCAAAAAAGTATGGGGGAAGTCAATGGATGCCAAGATGCTGGGGACTGCAAGGACTAAAAGTCTACAGAGTATTGCAGTTATATTCTCTTTTCCAAAAATAAATGAGAGATTAGTTTAAAATAAATAAATAAATAAAGTGCCATGCATCACTTTCGTCTTAAGCTATAACCCTACACGAGACACTTCAGCTATCACAAAAATATTTAAGGTCATAAAACTTAAGTCAACTACAACTCTAGATGCCACTGTTACAAAAGAACAAACTTACAGATCATATGAGAACTTTCTCTGAAGGTTAGTTTGGTTCTTCTGAAACTGGTAAACATCCAGCTGCAGCTTTCCATATTCTGTCTGCAACTCCTTCAAGTGGTCTGACCAAAACAGGATTAAAAAAACACATGTATTTTTTTCCCACAATAGAAACATCAAGTAGCAGGTCTGATAGCAAGCACACGTCAACTCCATCCATCCAGACTACTGCAGAATTTATTCACTGAAGATGTACATGATAAGGATTGGGAAATTCTTCAGCCTAACATAAGCTAACAAAAACTGCATACACCTAGAATTTGACCCCCATTTCTCCATGAGGAATACTCTAACTTTTTTTGCATTTTCTGGCTCTCATGGTTTTCAGTCCAGGAAGTCTTACTGCCTATGACAGACTGTTTGCAACATAGAGTGGAATATCTATCATTCATGTTTATTAAAGACATGCTAACAACTCTTCCTTGAATAATTTCAAGGAAGAAATTATTCTATACTTCTCAAAAGCAGAGTGGTTTTTTTTGTTGTTGTTGTTTTGAAACACCATCCATCATGCTGTAACACGAGGATCTCCTTGTTCCTGACAGAAAGCTTTGTGTGAGGGCAGCGAAAGAACTACCAGAGGATTAGCCATCTTACAGAACTTACTAATCAGTACCCCCCAGACTTTGGAGGCACAAATTGCTAGCAATAGTTCTGAAGTATCAACATGAATAGAAATTAATTAGGCCAAGTTCTCCTGTTCAGAAATGTCTGCAAATTTGCCTAGTGCCAAAATGTACAACGCAGAGACATCAAGGAATAATGTAAAATATATTAACAATATATTAACAATACATAAATTGATTTTTATTTCATATGATTTTCCATCATTAGTAACCAAGGGTCAAGAGTCCAGCAGGGGTAGTTGAACTCTGTGCACACACAGGGTCTACATCATCAATTAACACAAATTAATTCCAAGTAACACAAATTTTAAAAAGAAGTCTACATGACCAATATAAAAGTGATGCACAAGTGTATTAAGACATACCTTGCAGAGTCTGGATCAATCGCTCATTTGTTGTGATGTTATTCATCAGTGTTGCCTAAGAGGAGTAGGACAGAAAATAATGTTTCATTTGCAAAGTGGAAAATATTAATGTTATAAAAAATACTGACAAAAGTACTTGTAACAAGATTTTTCCTCTTAAAGTGCTGTATTAAAGACAACAAAAATTGCATTAGTTGCTGTAAAGATTTACTATTAGAAATAACAAATTCTCATTGTGGTGCTTGTTACCCAGACACTCAGATTTAACAAGGAACCAAAAAAAAAAATATATATATATATATATATAAAATTAAATATCACTGCTCTTAAATGAAAAGATAAGGAAATGAAAGAGGCCACAGCTAGAATGACTTTCTGCTCTGTCCTGTTTTAATCCCAAACTCACAGACACAGTCTATATTTATTACTGCATTTATCAAATGGGTCTTGAAGGAAGAACACAGAATAGTACAGCTCAATTCATTAGCCATTCTCTTGCCACGGAATCTATGTATTTAATTCTGGGACGGGAGGATGAAGTATGGAGACATTAGTCACAGAACAAGCACAAATGAGCTCTGTGGCAGCGATGTTAAGCACTGCATCATTTTTCCCAATTATCCCCTCCCTTCCTTGGATTGAGCGAGTGCTGAAGAACCACCCGCCGCTCCCTCAGGTCCCTCTCGCTCTCGGGAGTGCAAAGCAGGCAGTCAAAGTATAAATGCGTTCTCTCCTCTTCTCTGCCACTGTCCTCTTTCCATCTGCTCAGGCACATACCCCAGGACACACAAATACTCTCGGGACTAAAGCGACTCTAAAGGAAAATAATACCCCTGGACGAAACGCCAAGGTAATTCAGATTCACGTGTACTATTTAGAAAGTGCAGAAGATTCTTCCAAAGGCTACAAAAAAAGATAACTGGCCCTTCAGAGACAAGCCAGTTTTACATGCATTCCTTATTCTTCATTACAATTATAATTTCCTAGTCATCCTCTCACAAGAAACCCCAGTATTCTGCAGGTGCCTCAGGTAAGACATCAGATCCTCGGTTTCCCTAAGTTTCTGCTCAAGCGCCGGTACATACATAGGCCCACACCACTTTAACACAATGAAATGCCCCTGTTTGTGCCATTGCTCAGGTCAGTCAGACACAGACAACAGTGCCAGTTAGCGCCAGTTTTCATAGGGACTACCATAATTAGTACCAATTGATTACGAGTAGGAAATCATTCAATACAAGCACATTAACCCAGAAGAGGACAGGGGATTTGTCCCTTATTTATCCTTGAAAAAATCCCAATTTTCAGAAACAGAAAGTCACTCCTGTCTGGATGAAGCAGCAGCCATTTCCAATCCAATAAGATGAAATATTCCTGTGCATAACTAGCCAGGGAACTGTGAAACATGAAGGGTAAAGCTTTGCCTCTTCGTTCTAGCTACTAAGGAGACATTAACAACACTCACTCTCCTTCCTCATAAAAAGAGGCAAATACTCTCGGGATTTGTTTTCATTAGTTTATTGGAGAAAGGAAGTTATCATTTCAGTGTGGGTGCTACGTTTTGCTAGTGCCTGCGCAATGCAGCCAGGTAACACCGCAATTATACCCCCAGGATTTCCTGTATTGGGATTAGATAATGCTGGCCATTACCAGAAACCATCACTGTACTAAAACAAGCATTACAGGTGACACTGCAATTTTACACCCTCACATAATTTCTGAAATCCACGAGTGCTGACACCATTCATTTTGACAATAAAATCAGCAGCTGTTAAATACTTTTGCATTTTAGGATAATAATGACTGTGAATATCTAAAACAGAGAAAAAATATCTGTCACCTGAAAAGTGAAAACAAAACAAAACAAACAACCTTGCTCTTTATATCACACCACCTTCCCCAACCTGCCCTGAATATGAGACTAAAAGACCATGACGGAATCATGAAAAGCTGGAGCTTGGAGCATATCCGGATCATAATATGCCGTTTAATAATTTACAGGGCAGTGTTCCTGTACAGGGCAGTATCTGACTATATTAATAATTTAAAGCTTTCCTTTCTTCCATATGTTACACAAACATTAACTAATCTTCATCCCATTGCTGTAACCCAGGCAGTTATTACTTCTCCCCAATTTTTTTGCAAGTGGAGAGAGCAGGCTGCAGGAAAGCAGACAGCAAATACACAGCAAAACTCAGACCCAAGAGCCAATTTAGATTTGAAATCTCATTCAGTCAACAAAACAAGACTTCAACTCCCCGGGACTGAGAATTCAGCATCTGGAAAGTCAGTCTATCACCCTATCACACTGTGATCTCTTGCAGTGTGGGAACAACTCTGTAACATTGAACCAGATTACTAAATTTACCAGCACATTCTGACTATCAGAGAGGAAAAGCCGCTCTCAAGGTCAGAGTAAATGCTGCAGACAGCAACAGCAGTCAGATCAAAACCCATACTGTCATCAGTAGGGACAAAAAAATCTTGCTCTAGCTGTACAGCAGATGTTTTAATGAGAACTGTTAGAGATGTATTTATTTCTTTGCCATAGAGCCTGTCTGCATAAGTCATTTTCTGCCTTGGAAGAAAAAATGTTAAAGGTATTGTTAAAAAACAAGGAAATATCAACCAGGAAGCCTGTCCTCCAAGCATGTGTTTAACCCACATGCTCTTAACTACGTACATGCATTTTGTCTAGCTAATTCCACACGTCGCAGTCTCCACAACATATTCCCTAGAGTCAACACACAACGCCGTACCCCTTCAGCACGGGCTGTAAATACAGCATTTGCCAGCACCATAAACCAAGCATAAACACAGCAAACTGAGGCGGCTGTTCCCTGGCTCCAACTGCACGCAGTGCACCTAAAAGTATTGTGAGATACTGCAACAGAAGAGGGAATAAAATGGCCAGGCACTTGAGAAAAGTAAACACTTATTTCTGAACTAAAAAAAAAAAAGTGGGTTCCACGTGGCGTTTATCAAAAGCAGCTCTCAGAGAGAAAGGCAGGCGCCCGTAACTCACTGCTAAGAACAGAGCTAAGTGATGGCTCAGCAGGACAAGCTGCCTGGGAGCAAAGCGAGCCACAGGGCAGATTTGCACACACAGAGAACAGCAGAAACAACCAGTTATAATTTACAGGAGGAAGATGGGTTCCTCTTTCACCACTAGAGCAAGCTGATCTATGTCCCTCCTACATACAAAATAAGCAATCCTATCACACACGATCCTGCTGCTTCTTTCTGCCTTATAGCCATGCCAGCAGCACCTCTCAAGCCACATTTTTCTTATCCACTGCCCGTTTTTTAATTGCATCTGGAAATTCCTATCCTCTCTCTGTACATGCAGACACACCTCCCTCCTCCACCACTTTCTTGGCAACCTGCATCTTTAATTCATCTGCGTCTTTTTTCCCCTCCTCACCATTTTAAGATAATTTTCAAGAGGAAAGAAACCATTCATACTAGCCACAAGAGCTTTTTTCATTCCATGACATGAGATTAACGGTTAACTAAATATTACTTTGTAGAAAAAAAAAAACCCTAAGAAAACATTTCTTTTTTACATTGGTCTCTGTGCTGCACACTCATTTAGGTTTCCATCTGAAAGCCTAGAGGACAGGATGTCAAAAGCAAATTTCAAACACAAAACAGAGCAGACTTTATTTTAATTCTTCTATTTTCCACTGAACCAATTTTCACTTATAAATTATGAACTGTTCATCTCAATAAAGGAAAAAAATAAAATAAAAGGAACAGCTCTGTTCCAAAGTACTGGCCACAGCAAAGACTTTGGGCTGGATCTGCTGTGGGCTGGATCTGCTGTGGCCCTTCAGCCGTGGGGAGCATCCCCCCCGGCAGCCCGCAGGGGTGCAGAGCGCAGCTCCCTTCTGCTACAGATCTGCCCGGGCTGCCCCGGCGCTGCTGCGGCTCCCCACGCTCCGCAGAGGAGCCCACGGCTGCCACGGCACCCAGGAGCCACCACGAAGCCACGAGAGGCACCGCGTGAGCGGCTGGAAGCGACGCGGCCTCCGTGGGGTTTACCGAACGCCTGGCACCGTAAGCAAAACAACCATGTGGCAGAAAAATCCTGACTATGAACTACTCGCGGGTTCACAATATACTTTCTGCTTTCTCGTTTTATTTTGCAAATTCATTTAGCTCTGAAAAAAGGTAGTAATATTTCAATAGTTAGCTGTTAAACTACACATACTCCAGCCTCCACTCTTAGGGTGGTCCCTACTGTTTGCCTAGCTCTAGGTTAGCCATTTTTAACTCCAATAGATATATAAAACACATTTTAAAAACACAAGCAGTCTTCTACACCTCTACTGTATCAGTTTGGAGCAAACAGAGAGATTTCTCTTGATAATTTAGAAACATCACATTATGGCAAATAGGGCAGTTGTAGAGGGTAGGAGAAATTGACTTTTTTCTTCAAGTCTTTTCAAAACTGACCAGGAGGCTCAACATGGATTTAC
>JAWLRI010000144.1:4540318-4551789 GCA_034781795.1 Crypturellus tataupa
TTTTTAAGAAGGCCTATTTAAGATTTCTAAAAGCGGCACAAACACCCTCATACTGATGAAAAATGTTTGAAAACACATGCAGGAGTTTGAGAGTAGCACAAGCACTCTAATACCATCAAGTGGTATTTTCTTTGTCTTGCAAATGTTTATGACTGAAGTAGAAAAGACTTAGTTGCCAGATAGCAATTTCAGTGGTTTCTTAACCAACAGGACACCTCTGTCTTTCAAAGAGTATATTTCCATTTCATTCAATATCATACCCTAGGCAGTTATAAATCAATACAGCTAGAATTACTTTCTTGAAGCTATGCTGACTTCTATCCCTGGGAGTTACACCCTAGAGCCTCTAAAATTTTAAATGCATAGAATACAGACACTTCTGGTTTATTAAATTAATGGGAATATAGATTCACCTTTGAAATAATGTAAAACTCAAACAAGAGGCAGAAATCAGAATTTGAGAAGCTCATGACTTTCTCAAATGATTCATAACTCAAAGAACATGATCAGTTTTCTTCAGACAGGGTTGGATAATTTTCTCCTCTCTCCCTAGGGAATAGCATCACTTGGTAAATGAACTAGTGTGGGTATGAATAACTGCATCTCCTCATAAAAAGAAAATATTGTTCACAACTTTTAACAGGTTCTTAAAAGACAACATTTAGAAAACTCAGAAGAAGCTTTTTTGTTTTTTTGTCAAAAATATGATTTAAGTTGTATGAAGAGGTAAAGAGCATGACCAAAAACAATGCAAGAATTCTGCATTCTCTTTTACCTCCTCTTTTCCCTCTCTTACATTGTCCAGAAAAATAAAAATAAACAAAAATGTTACATATTAACTGGAAAGAGAAAAATAACTTTTTGGTAAGTTCCAGAGTTGTTCTGAATTTGCAGAGATGTAATAAGTGGAATAAAGGGACTGGCTTCAAAGAGTCCCTGGAAAGAGTCTGAGATAATGATTAGATCAAATAGGCTGTAGAGTGAAATATATATGCACTGAAATTCACTAATATAATGCTAGTCACAGGAAATAACATTGAGATCTATGCTCAAAGGGGACAATCTCGCTGTTCAAAGTCTGCCAAGTTATAAAGAACAATTTTGTACTTTAAATCAGAAGATGATTTTAGGAATAATCTGGTAACTTTTATCAGAGTTGTAACATTCTTGGGCTTTTAAACTATTTGTTTTGGTGGAATGGTTTTCCATAACCAAAATGCAGACAGGCATTTTTGCAGGCATTAATGCTTCCATGGAGTCGTTCGTCCTGAAAGTGGATAACACAGTTATTAACTCGCAAAATTCTTGTGAGAAAAATGTATATACCCTTAAGGAAAATAAAAAATAAGCACATAAAAGCATAATGTGCTTCCCCATAGTTTCAAAACTCTCCTGCCAAGTGTTCTTACTAAGATGAAGTTAAAGTTTTGTTCCAGGTTTTCTCAAGAATCTACACAAAAGTGTCTGAAACGAGAGCTGAGCTGGCCAGATTTGCATAAGGAGACCAGAAAGAATATCAGATACTGCACAAATCATCCCTTGGTTCTCACACCATCACAGAGTTTATAGCTTGGCCCGTTACAGCGGGAGGGTGGTGTCTCAGCTCTTCATTGGTAACTAAGATGCAGCAGCTGTCAAAGGAATAAAATGATTTGCTTGATCATAACTGATGACTGTTTATCCCATTAGCATAAATGCTGTGAAAAGTTTGTGTATTTTCAAGATTTATTAGTATGTCAAGTCAACGAGGGAGGTGAGCCTGGCGCAACGTAGCTTATGTTCTGTTTGTCCTTTCAAGTCATTGTGCTATGTTTGTGTTAAATAAAAAGCTCTTCAGATTGTCATTTCCTCCTCTCTTCTTATGTTGGCTTTAATTTTATTAGAAGAGCAATGGAACTTGGCTGCAGGGAGGGGTAGAAGGAGATCTGATAAAGGAAATGCTGTGTTTTCTGATGATCGCATTTTGCATTTGCTCCTGAAGAGCCTGGTCCATGCATAGACTTCTCTGCAGGCCAGGAAAACACGGGGTAGGCATCCTACATGTTCACTGAAATCAGCTTCCTGAATTCTTCTGTCATTTGAATCTTTTTCCATGTCTCTGACATACACAAGGGCAGCTTTGTTTATCTGGATGAGTTAGAAGAAAGAAAGAGATATGATAGACACACAACATTTGTTTTAAGGTCTGATAGGCATCTCAGAAGTAAAATGGAAGCAGGACACTGATGACTCTTCCCATGACACAAACTATTGGAAAATGCCTATTTTTTGAAAGCATTGGGTTGCAAGGGCTGAAACAATCAGAGAGAATTTAAGAAATTATGCAACTAGCTAGTGATGTCTGAACTCTAGGGAACAAAACCGAGCAATGTGCCAAAAAAAAAAAAAAAAAAGCCCTTCAGTTACATCAGTTGGGCATATGACTAGGAAGAAGCCCTGCATCAGTCAGAACATCCTCAGAGTTTCCTACCCTGGAGCAGGCACCTGCTTCAAACTCTGTGGTCAGTAAGGAAACACTTCTGTAAGCAGGCTTGGATTTGAAAGAAATAGTCCTAGATGCCTGTCTGGATTTAATCCGATTGGCACCATTCCTTTGGCACTAACACAATGCAGAGTCTGAAGAGGGAAGGCTCACAGAAAGAACAGCAAAATCTCAAACTTGCTTATTGAACTTTAACTTCTTTAACTTGAAGATAGAGCCCTTGTCATCCAGACCAGATGGCAGTGAGGGATGAATTGCACACCTTCATCTCAACAAAGCTGCTAACACTGGGCTGCTGTTGCCTAAAGAGCCATATATATATGTACACACAATATATTTGTATATGTGTATGCATTTATATGTACATATATGTGTATTATGTTATATATATAATATACACAAATATAACTTTTCTGTTTTTTTTCCACGTATACATAAAAAAGAAAGTTAGTATTTAAAAAGGTTGCCTAAGACTACAGAAAAATCTTTTCAGAAACACCATTTCAAAAGGCTTCTCTGTGATTGCCAAGGCTGCTCGCAGAGCTAATTAGAGCATCATCAATGTCTATGCAGTGCCCAGTGTAAAAAGGAAACAAAAAGAATGTCAGTTAAAGGAAGGACCAAATTTCAAAACAATGAAACACACAAGGATAGAATTCAGATTTTTATACCAGCCATTTTAGATTTTAGCTGTGTGCCAGCTGAATTTCCCTGCATTTCTACCAGCTGCAGGGGAGTCTTAGAGATCACACCTTGGGCTTGATTTAGTTGTTTAAATGGAGGCACTAGTTGCCATTGGGGTACCCCAAGTTCTCCCTAGGCCTCCAGCTGCCTCTTTAGAATGATGTCTAGTAGATCCTACGTCTTCTATAGGGACCAGGGCACCACGGGGCTGCCTTGGGGAAGCAGGGCCCTAGGCGAGCTGGGGCAGCCCCTGCCCCACAGGGTGTCAGTCCAAACTCACATCTGGCTTATTGGCATTACCATCTTTTCAGAATTCATGCAAAAGGGCTCTTAAACCTTAGCAAAAATAGCACCAGAACCATTACTGCTATTTTATAGGAATATTAGAAAAAGGGCTTAGCATTGTGGACACCTGTGAGTAAACCTGGAAAATAAAGTAGATGCAGCAATTCGTTAGAGAGGAGTAACACCTACCCCCTGATTTAGCATACACTAAATAAGATCAACTAATTAAAATTAGTATTTTATTTAACTCAAGACTGTTTAATGCCTGGGATACAGAAAACAAGCAACTCTCATTTAAAAATGCTGAAAATCTATCTGATTTGCTTCTACTACAGTGGTCTTGAAAACAGGAAGAAGCACATCTTGAATTTAGCTGTGTTTTAAACAGTGAAAAGCATTACACCTGGAACAGCTAACCACATGAATACAAAACAGGGAACACTGAACTGGATGCTGGCCGTGTTTCAGCGGGATCGCAGATCAGTAACAGCCTGGTTTGCTGTCTGGCACCGTAAGAACTCGGGAGAGTTGGCAGGGCTCAGCACGCTCAAGAAAATGAAGGGGAGAGAAAATGTACAAAACAAGAATAAGTCAGATTTCTAGAAAACCTGCATCACAATAAATGATTGCAAAAATGACATGCTTTAGTTCAGTAAAACGAGATTTTTCAAATATGTAAGATAGTGCTTTCAAAAAAAAGAGGATAATGAAAAATCCTCCCTGTCCAGGTGGTTAGCAAGAAATGGATGACAATTAAGATAGATGCGTCACAGCTTCAGAGAACTTATTACTTAAGTTCATATTACTTTACTTAAGTGTTAGGTGAAACCTGAGGAGAAACTTTCTGATCATGCACATGGTTACTGCAACTGTGTATATTCCAGAATAGAATTTTAGAACGTTTTTTTCAAGCTCAACAGGAATATTTAATGATATAACCCTACCTTGTGTCAATCTGGATGAACTAAATGACCTCTTGAAAGTTCTTCGAGGCGTTGTTCCTATATTTAGCCTAGAAATACTCTGACTATGCTTTTACCGAGCTCTGGGGACTACTAGGGTCTCCATTCTCTTCTCCATTACTCATCGGAGTTTCATCATGTTTTCATAACTTCAAGCTTGGATATTTTATTTTATTTTTGGCAATCAGTGATTGAAACCCCTTTTGTATCTCACGGTGTTTGATGCTAATCTCACTGGGGAAACTGAAGGGCAATTTATTCTTAATGGAAACGTTAAGGAGCATTGTAAAAGTTGTAAGTCTATCAAATCTCGTTTTGACAGTTATTTTTGTATGTTTTAATTCAGCGCCCAACAGGGCAGGGATCAACAGCTGCCCTCATTTGCTGCTCGTCTGACAACAAAGAGCGCATCCCTGAAGGGCATGTGCTGGAAGTGAGTCATGTTGCTAAGATACCCATTAAAGTACGCTGCTAATTGAGGATGAATTGCCTTCTAGTTACTGGGAAGGTTTCTTCCCAGCGCTGCTTCGTGTGGTGTGCAAATGAGACATGTCCTGGTAGCCCCTGATGGCAATGGCAGTGACACTGGTTATTTAAAAACACGCAGCGGGGTATGAGAAAGCCCGCAGCCGTCAGATAAGGAAGTTACCTGTGTTTGCTTCGATGGTGGCAACGCTGGTTTGGTGACACTGCAAAACTCTGCGTGAGGGAAGAGGAGCAAGTGAGGAATCAGAAAGCGCAATGAGATGGTCTCAGTTTTTGCCATGCACTTTGATATCCCGAGCACAGTCTGAGGAACAAAAGCTCTTCTGCCTCCTGTAGCCATTTATCTTGGAGCATGGGCCTGTACACAAGTAAATGCTTTGGCTAATGTTAATTTTTAAGGACATTTTCAGCCATGTCTCGGATGCAACGGATATTCAGAACAAACTTAAATAAGCCTTGTTGTCACGATTATCCTCTTCACAGAAATGTATGATGAAATGAATCTCCATCAGAGATAAATAAAACATAGCAGTTGCTATTCTCGTGGTCATTTCAGTGGGTATCCAAACACTTTTCCCTTTTGCTTTAAAACTGCAGGCAGAGGCCCCATATGTCCTCTTAATTACTAGGCTGCAAGATCTGAGAAAAGGTGAAAGTTAATGAGAAAAAGGAACAGCAACATACAGGAAAACAAAGCACTGCATCTTCCTGTAGTTAACAGGGTTTACAGATACTCTAAGAGGTTTACTCTTTACATAGGAAATGATGCATGAAAAACAGTTTTACAGGAATTGTACGGCATCTGAAAATGGAGCAGCAGTAATGTACTTTGCCCTTTTCTGAATTTCTCTCTGCTGAAATGCCATGCGTCTAGAAGAGCTTTCATTTAAAGGCCTGTTAATGAATTGTACCTTGGCAGCTCTTGCAATGTGTCCCCTCGCTGAACCACTTCTTGCTGAAAGCTGGGCATAACTAATAGGGAAAGGATTACTTTATCCTTTCTTTCAAGCATTTTATGGTGACCAAAGTGGAGGAAGGACAGTGGATTAGGCAGACCTTTACACTGTTCTGGTGTTGTGTGTATTCTTCTACCATTCAAATATCTACTTCCGTACAGTTACAAATATAACCAAAAAGCTATAAAAAATACCTCCTCAAAAGATCAGTTGTAATGGGAATAAGCTTATGCTCAGTGGTGCTCCAGCTGTTGCCAGAGAGGAATCACTGGATGCTAGTGACAGGACCAGCTAGACTGTATATGTATATGTATGTAGATATGTGTATGAGCTTATGAGAAACTGTGTGATTGCTTGCATTTGCATGCATATTTTCCCTTTTCCTGAAATACTTCTTTTCAGAAACTGCCTGCTACATTCCAATTTTGTTGTGCTTCAGCATAACTTCATTCTTCGCCACACTTTTTGTTTGCTGAATATTTCCCCAGGCCTTAATTTAGTTCTCAAAATATCTATAGGAGAGTTGTTAGATAATTAATAGAGAATTTACCCAGCAAACTAGGTTGTTAATCACTATTCATTGTTTCACTTTTCAAAAAACCTACAGCAAGTTAAACAAAACAGAGTAGAATGGGATTCAGAGGAGATATGACATAAATCATATTCATACCTGGACTGATCTTTTCTCACATGGAATATTCTGACAGTTGTAAGAATATCATGTGTCTCTCTCTCAGGCCAATGATTTGTAAACAAAGATATGACATGTCTTAAGAAATTATCAGCAACTTGTTATTTTTTTTTCTGTATGTTTTTACCACTAGCTATAATTGACATTAATAGCTTATTCTAATCTGATTCTATTTGTAAGAAGCTGCAGTGAAAAGGTACATTAGCATAACAACATTCATATTGAATTTATTCAATTGGAAAAAGTCATGTTGAGGAGAATAGGAGAGTTTAGGTATGTTGATGGAATCCATTTTAAAAGCAAGGAAGTGTTTGCATGCAACTCATCTTTCTGGAAGGGAACTGTTTTTTTAGACGTTTATTTAAATTTACAGGGGTTAATACATTTCTGAGTCTAATCTTAATAAAAGATTTTAAGTCATATGGAAAATGTCAAAGTTTGTTTCATTTCTTACGGAGATGACAATGAGGGTGACAGAGCACTGGAACAGGTTTCCAAGAGAGGTTGTCCTCTCCTTCTCTGGAGATACTCATACTCACTTGGATACAGTCCTGTGCCACGTGCTCTAGGTGACCCTGCGTGTGCAGGGAGGTTGGACTAGATGATCTCTAAAGGTCCCTTCCAAACTTAACTATTCTATGATTCTATGTTTAGGTATTTGTGGCGGATTCATCCTAATGTTCAGTTATGCAACTTGGATTACTTATGCAAATGAATCATCATTGCATGAAGAGTAATGGTAAGAAGAAAGGATACTGGGAGCTTATTTAATTCTTATTGATCATTTATATTCTGTTGGTTTTCTTTTCTGCATTACAAGCTCCATGCTTAAGAATATACATTTGTAGGGTTAGACTTTCAACATGTAACCAGAAAAAAAATTAATGAAGCTTTATTATCCTAAGCACAAAATATTTTAAAGCATCCTTTCATTTTTCATCCATATTGCGTAGAAAAAACTAACAGCTGTAATAAATTTAGCATTCGAAAATAAAAAAACATTCATTGGTCCAGAGTTCCTCAAGAAGAAAAACTCTCAATCCCCTTACTGTGGAAAATTTCTTGTATGAATGCTTCTGACTGACCAGTGCTGTCTATATAAAGTAGAGTTTTCTGTGCTTGATGACTTCTTACAATGCAGCAAAGGAAAGGTCAAGATCATCTGGATCTCTCAGTCCCTCAGTTAACAAGTGTTTTCAGGATAAACTATATGGAACTGTTGAATTTGCTGCAACTGAGTTTGTGCACAATGTCCTGCTTAATATTTCAGATGTGTAAGGCTTGTCTGTGTGTATAGAAATAAAATGAACCTGGTTGTTAATGCTTTCTACCAATCTGTAACATTTTGCAGATTTAAAGCACATCAGAGCTGGTGGCCATTGCTTTTGTCTGTGCTTCATCATTTTCAAACTCGGTACCCTGCAGCCTCAGAAGGGAGAATGGTGCGTAGAAGGCAGTGGGCATATTGTCATGGAGCGTCGTGAAATCCCTTACACTAGGTTATATTAACTCCAGAAAATTACTAAAATTTACCTATCCAGATTAATTTACTTCTTGGACAAGGTATTTTATTGATTAAACTCAGTCCCAGAGCTAACATTTGGCTTAGAATAAGAACCTGAGATTTTGAGCCACTTACCACAGAGAAATTTGTTTCCCAAGAAACAAATGTAACTGAAAGACACTCTGTCCCTTCCTCTTGCCTCTTCTCTTGAAGCAAGTACGTGCATCAATCCAAGTAAGTCATTGTCCTGCTTAATCAAAGATTAGAAGAAAAATTAATTTCATCATCTGTCTCCCCTCAGAGATATCTCTAGGTCAACAGTGTAGGAAACTAAAGCTATTAACTAGATGATGAAGGAATTCTGCCAAGAGCAGTACATGACTGCTCCCATGAGATCACCAGTAACACTTTTTTCAATAAAATTAATCCCTGCTCATTAATGCAAAACACTGAGCACAATCTGTGTGCTTTAGCCTGACAGTGGAGCCAGTCCTGGCCACACAGCCTTTGCTGTACACCAGACTTGGCAATTTGCGGGTTAGGAAATTGAGCTTCTTATAAAGATCTTTGCATTCCTCCTAGTTACTAATTTTCCAGGGGCTGTGGATGTATGGGCAAATCCACACATCCATTTCCAGCTTAGAGAGGAGGGTGGAGTAATTGTCTGTTTAAAGAGAGGCTGAGGAGAAGGCTTTCTCTGTTACACAGTGGATTTTCTTTGCTTCTTCCATTTTAGAAGGATCCACTGCTAGATCCCTCGGCTGTATCGGTCATTTGTTCAGGTTGCACCACAGCAATGCAAGAGTTCAGCACTCAGCTGGATAGGAAGAGCCAAGCTGAGCCAGAACACCACTAGGAAGGGTGAGTTTGTTGTTTTCTTGGCAATGCAGACTGTTTGATGTCAACCACGCCATGGTTGAGTCAACTTCAGTGCTCACACAAGGTGCACTGAACAGCTTCTCACACTGGGTCCCTGAATTTTTAGGAAGGTAGAGAAGCTAGCAAAATACTTCCTTGCATGAGTATGTCCAGTGAATGAATGCTTATAAAATAACTTCCTAAAACAACTGCTTAAACACCAACATAACTTGGAGCAAATAAAATGTGTGTGTACGTGGCTGTTTGCATTGCTTTGGTACTTGGTTCTCTTGAGTCTGAGGCATCCTAGGCAGTGTAATGTGTGCTGTTCACAGAGGTTTGCTAGAAGGATACTATCCAATACAGAAATCTGGCTATTGATTTGATTTCCACATTTTTTTAATTTTTTTTTTACTTTGTTTTTAGTAACAGAGCTTTTATGCCTCTTGCAACTTATCTTTCATTTTTTTCTCCACAGATGCGATGAGGATTCCTGTAGAACTGAGACCTTCCTACTAGTGACCTAGCAAGCCACCCACCAGCATTTCCACTTCAGTTTTCCTTTTAAAAACCTTTTCCTCACTATCTGATGCATTGCAGGCTCATATTTCCATCTGTACCTCAGCAGAGCTAATGAAAGTCAAAGTGTGTAGCTTACGTGGCTTTGACACTACATAAATCAAACATACAGAGATCCCCTCACAGGCCTGTAATTTGAGTGAAAAGATGATATATGTTCTTAAATCCTTTAAGAACATATTTGGGGGAGAGAGTCTACACTTGGAGGTGCTTCAGCCTACTTCTTGAAGTTCAACTGTTGACAATATGCAGTAATATTTTGCTCCATTCAACAGAGTTTAGAAATATGCAGGGAAAGTATAAATTTTCTCCCATCCTTTTCACACATTTCTTTTCTCTTCTGAAATTATTTGCTTTTAGAATATCATTTACCCTCAGCTGTGGCATTTCAAATGAAAACTCTGCCTGTCCATTTGGCTTACCACTCCTGTAGAACAGTTCCATGGATATCATCCAATAAATATTAATTTCTGCTACCTCAGATTCCTTCACCCTCCTGGTACATCTTATGCTCCAGGTTATAAACTCTTCTAGAGTTTATAGAAGAGTTTATAGAAGACTTCTTCTAGAATTAAATTTCATTTCCTATGCGTAGTGCACAACTAGCTAAATTTGCTCGTGTTCACCATAACAACGCATCCCTCTGATACCTCAATTCAGTGTACATTAGAGCACCCCATCACATCCATTCGGTCCCACGCTGGGCTTTCCTGCTCGTAGGAAACAAGGCAACCTAGCAGCATGGGGTTAGTGGGCCGAACCTTGCCCCATCACCCGGCTGGGTGCACAACTGGATGAGTAAACTATCTAATAATACAGACATAATCAAAGGAATATGAAACCTGACAGGTCCGGTAGGCACTATTAATAAGGAGTTATTGATTTCCATTGCTGAATCCCTCATCCTTAGCTACATTTATGTTCTGTTTGAGAATAATTCCCTTTGTCAGAAAAATAGACTTTGGCATTTTGGGGGTAAAGGTGCTAAAATAAGTGCATAAATGAAAAAAATATATATAAAAATCTATTTGTAGCACCCGAAAATGTTTTTCCTTTGTAATGTTTACTATGGAAGTTGCTACATTTGCAGGTAACTTCAACATTTTCTGCATAGCAAAATTTGTCAGAGAAATTTAACAAGTATTGATGAGTGCTTTGACCTTGTTCTGTTATGTCGGTTGGCTTAATAATGGGCAATGGAGAAATACAGGCAGGGCTGAAATTAAATGCACAAAGCATAAACTTCTGAATCTGGAAAGTTAGTGTAAGAGGTCGTACTGTTACAACACAGTGAAGCAATGATTTTTTTTCAGCCCGGGGGTTAAGTTGTTCCCCAACATGAAGGGCATACAAAGACAACAGCTTCAGCCCAGATGAAACTCCTCAGCCTCACCCACACAAATCTTGCTTTCTCCTGAGAGGATATGAACTCATCTCCCAAGGAAAATAAAAAAAAAAAAGACATCCTCGCATCTGTTATATTCTTCACTCCTCCTGCTGAAGCTGCTCAGCTATTTACAACAGGTATAAGAGTTCAGGTGTCCAGAGACTGGAATCCAGGTGGCTCCTCTCCCAGGTGCTGCCCTAACCAGAGCTGCTGCGGTACAAGCTGGCTAACCCTGGGGATATGGAAGTGTTTTGTACAGAACAGGCTGAAACCAGGGAATGAGAGGAAGCCACAGTGAAAAACCCTGCATCGCAGTGATGAATTCGCTCTTTTGGGAAATCAGTGAGGAGGATCTAAACCATCCAAATGAGGGCCTCAGAGAATGCTGAAAACCCAACCTCATACCAAACGGGGAAACACAGAAAAAATTATTCAGCAAATAAAATACCTGCTTGACATTAGATCTGCAAAACCACATTTATATTTGGCTAAGAAATTAGGTCTTAAAAGGGAAGAGAAAGGAAGGGAAGGGAAGGGAAGGGAAGGGAAGGGAAGGGACGGGAAGGGACGGGAAGGGAAGGGAAGGGAAGGGAAGGG
>JAWLRI010000144.1:4551889-4570249 GCA_034781795.1 Crypturellus tataupa
AGAAGGAAAGGGAAGGGAAGGGAAGGGAAGGGAAGGGAAGGGAAGGGAAGGGAAGGGAAGGGAAGGGAAGGGAAGGGCCTCTCACTGTAAAGCCGTGGGGAGGTACTTCATTAATATCTCGCCTCCATTTAAGTCAGCTCTGGAACCTGTGTTAGAGCATGGGATTAAGGAAATTTAGCATCAACTTACTTTGCAAGATTTGTAGTAGATATGGCCCCCATTTTAATGAACTTGCAAATGTATCTCGAAGGGAAGCCTTTTGCAAGTAGGACAGTCTCTGTGATAATCTAGGAGGTACTGTGACTCTCCTAATGCGCATCGGACATTATTCTCCTTTTCCCAGTATAAACACTGATATTTTACCTTAGAGTCTCACAAATGGTTATTGATTTTGAGCCTTTATTAGGGCCCACAAGAAGTTAACATCATTAACTTCATCAACAAGAATATTATCATAAACACTTATTAAAATTCTTTTTTTGGTGCATACATTCGTCAAGTGGAAATTGGCAAAAATACAACATTGAAATTAATTTTCCCAAAGTAAACCTTAAATCTTCCTCCTCCCCCTTGTCCCTTATCTGCACCTCTCTCTTACTACATAGACTCCAGTCCTGGAAGCTGTTAGCTCTCGAGATTGTCAGTTTTTGACATCTTAATCTTCCCTGATGAGTTTGACATCCTAGAGGCGTAGCATCTGAATACTAAACACTGCACCTCCTGGTTAGCCACGGTGCATAGATCAGCTGCAGCTGGGCCACAGTTTGCATTAGTGCTCCGGTTTACGTGTCTTGGCCCCACTCCTGCTCTCTGTGGTGTGGAAATGTCGCTCCATCAGCTTCCCCACAGTCATTCTATTCAAGTCACTGATTTGAAAATCAGAATTTCACCATCTGCAAAATCCACCTATGACAGATACAAGCTGCCCCGAAAGCATTAATATCAGTGCTGCAATAGTATGAATCAGTATCAATTAATATCTATCTGTACTAGTATCAATCAAAGTATTTCTGGCCAGTTTGCACCACCAGATTGCATTCCTGGGAAAAGCACAGTGACACCTGATGTAGCTGCAAGATGCTGGAGTGGCTGGAGCAGGGTGAGCCCTTCTGCTGACATTATGCTTTGTATTTCAATGACAGAAAAAGAATAAAGAAAACAAAATGAAAATTGAAGAGTAAGATATGAAATCAATGGTTGCTAGTGATGCTTTACCAAAGATGGGAGATGCTGTGCCTGTGCCTGTTCAACTCTCAGTGACTGGAAAATGCTGCAGCATCCTCCAGAAGGCCCTAGAAGGGCTCCATGTTTGGGCTTCCTCAACCCAGGTATGCATGCATCCCCCAAAAGAGACATTTCTGATGCAGCATAAAGCTGCTCTTGCCTCCTTTCAGTTACTGATTTAGCTCATTTCAATGACACGGTCATAGTCTCTATGGTCATATGGGCTCTGGGGTAGCGTTCAGACTTGGAAGATGTTCAAAGAATTACAAGTGTGTCAGGGGAGAAATACTTCCTACAGTCTTTGGGAGTCTGGGCAATGTAGGATTGTATTTGTTTTGTTTTGTTTTGTTTTTCTGGCAAAACTATTAGAAAAGTTCAGGGCAAAACAGTGATAGCCATCTTCCTCCCTTTATTCTTAAATATATGCCTTGCCCTGCTTGCTCTCCTAGGAGCTGTAGTGTACCCTCGCCCTCTGTGTGCAACATCTACTGCAGAGCTGGCAAGACTGCATTTCTAACATGTTTTTTATTAAAAATAAAACCTCATTTAGAGCAGTGACATTCTTTGGAACAAATCACAAAGGTGCTATGGGAATAGCAAATTGAAATGTTTAATTTCAGACCTGATGTCACTGCTCTGTTCACGTGGTTTAAAATAAATCAGGGCTGAAACAGTGGGGTTTATTATTATTATTATTATTATGGACATGATTAACTGGCAATCAGAATGCTCTTCATGCAGCTGGTAATATGACATGCAAACCACAACACCAGGTAGTTACAAAATGTTAATAACCATCATCAGATTTCTGTCCCCACAGCCATGGGGAGGCCGCCACGATGCCATGGGGCAGCCACTAGCCCTGACGAGCCTGGGATTGCTGCTGCTCTGCTCCCATCTCGGAGTCTCCACTGCTGTAAAATTTTCTTTTGTGCTCCTTTCGGAGTTGATTCCTTTGTTTCAGACATTCCTTTGTACCTCCCTGGTTACTGTTTAATCCAGCAGACAGTCATCCTCCTTTCACACAACCAGTTTTGGGCGAACACCCTTCGGATAGTTCTGGGTGTTTGGTCCACACAAGCGCACACAAGTGCACACAATGCAATATTCACACTCGCAATCTTGTTTTACCTTCTGTTGTTACCTGGCCTGTTTGTCATGTGGGAGTCCACAGCTCACGGACTAAGTTATCTTGTTTTTCTGAGCAATACAACTGTTTGGAGTCACAATAATTACACAATTGCAAGGGCGGACAATGTGTTCCTTTCTATTCTATAGTATCGACTGTTTTGCAAATATTTTTCTCCTAGAATGGTATTGGAAAAAAAAGAGAATCATATTGAATATCCTATTTCAGATTTTTTGCTTCCTTGTGAAATTTTTCAATTTCATTTTTCAGAATCATCCTGAGAATATATAAAAGTCATTTTGCATATTCAGAGTACTTGGATTCTAAATGTTAACATTTACTTTAGTTGTTGAAAACTTTTTTTCTTCTGAAGAGAAAAACGAGCACAGATTTTTATTTGTATCAAAGCTTGAAGCAGAAAATGCTGCATTTCAGCTTATTCCGAAAGCTGAACAGCTTTTAGTTTCAGCAGTTGAAAGGACTTTCGGTATGACTGGCAGCAGTTTCAGTTTTTCACTGCGAGCGTGCTCCTGCTGCTCTGTTTTGGCTCACTGTTGTACTTAGTTAATATTTCAAAGCGAAGCCAACTCTTCTGCATTTTTCTTCTTGTCATCACAGTTACCACCGAGAGCAGGGAATTGACAGAAACCTTTCAACCAACACCAATTACAGTCAGACATGCAGTGTGGGACTCACCTGACCAGATGTCCAGATTCACATTGCAGACTTTCGTGTCCTCAACTTATCAACAAACTGAATCACACTTTCCTGTGTGTGATTTGGTTCATCTTGATATGGACACCTAGAGTAAGTCAGAGGAATCATGTCTACTTCTCTCTAGGGGCTATAAACTGAGCCTAGGAAGACTTAGTCATGTAGACATCAATACTGCGGGTTTTAAAAAGTTAGATGGAAAACTAACCCACAAAGTCAATGCGGTTCAGCTCACGTAAACTTGCATCGAGGTAGATAGAACAGAGGACTTCTTAGCAGATAAAAAAAAAGTCTCAGTGTCTCTGCAGAAGGGAGGGAGGTTGATCTGAACACCAGTAGTGTAAGCTACATTCAAATTAATCCAACCACTGCTCTTGCCTGATATCTCATAAATAAATGTGCAAGCCACAGAGCTTAGTGACTTTACCAGGAAGGAGGCAGTCTGGTCTCCTAGCACTGAATTTAGTGCAGCAGCTTTTTTAATCTCTGCCCTTTTGAAAATCTTACACCAATCGGTAACTTAAATGTTTAGAGTCACCACCTTTAAAATTAAATACAATTTTTGGTGACTAAATAGGGATGGTGAGATTGCAAATTGCTAGTTTCCTGTTTCATGGTCTGAGTGTGCTGGAGCACAGCAAAGATATAATATATATCAAAGATGAGCTTGAACACTCCTTTGTAATATGTGGGAAGAAAAATATGGTTTTCACCGATAGCTTCACTTTGGAGATATATTGACAATTGGGTACAGCCAGTAGTTCACTTCAGTTTGTAAAAGCACCGATTATATTTCTCATACAAAAAAAAAGTACTGCAGATAACATAAGATAACTCTTTTAGATGTTCTTGTGAAGGGCAGAGGTAAAATCACTAAGGATTGGTGGTTATCCGGTGCAGAGGATCATGATCTGGTACGTGTTCAGCAGAAACAGAGGGCAGTCCCAAATACTTAGTTATTTTTCAAGCTTTATTGCTGAACATCTGATTCTTCACATTTTCAAGGGGCAAAATAAATGTCTTGGGCCAAGTTTTATTGTAGTGAGATTTCTTTTTTTAAAAAAGTACATTTCACGTATAGTACAGAAAATCAAAAGGTAACTTGATTGCAATGTGTAAGAATCCTCTAGGTAGAAAAATATTAGGTATAAAATCTTTAATCTAATAGGCAAAAGTGTAACAAATACTAGTAGCTGAAAGCTGATGCCAGATACATTTCACTATAAAGTTAAGTACAAATTTTTAAATAAAAAAGCAAATTACCAAATGAAATTGTGGGGTCTTTCAGATTTGCAGATCAATGTCCAATCTTTTGAAAGAAATAATTTAGCTAAATATGAGTTGTAGTGTTCAACATAGAGACAACTAGGTGGAATGTAATGGCCTACTCTTCCAGAAGATAGAGCAATCCTAGAGGCCCCTTCAGGCTTTAAAATGTCTGAAGCTCCTTAGAGGACAGAGAAAGCCAGATTTACTGAATTTATGAACAGTTTTCAGTTTCTCTTGGGAAGACTGCAGAAAAAAAAAAAAAGGTTTTGTAAGTAGAAAAACATCACTATTTACCAAGTAAGGATTACTACAGTTCGCTAACACATCTGCAACAAAGAAGCAGGAAAATAATGTGTATACAGAGTGTAGATTGTGACATTCAGCAGGAAAAAGTTTTGCAGCTAAAAATTTACTCCTGAACTTCAAATTTGATAGCATATCATACAAGAGAATATTAAGAAGACAATAATTATTTAGAAAGATTAAGATATTCATGGCAATTACTTTACAAGCTATAATTTAAGGAACAAAAAGGCTCAAGGCCTTCGGTATAGCATTTTTGAGGGAAGCTGAAATGTAAAATTAAAGCACTTCTAGCTTTTTAGATTGCACTGTCTTTGGTATAAAATTATTATTCCTTTTCTGGGAAATAAGAACACTCTTTGGTTGGCAGCTTGTTTTTGTGGGTGCCATTCAGAACTTGTTGCTTTATTAATACCTGTGCTTCTTCTTATTTGCTTTGTCTCATATATAAGCCTTTCTTTGTTGGGGTTGTTTGCCGCTTTGCAGTTTATCTGGATCTTTAGGATGTAGGGCGAGAGATCTAAAATTGGACATTGACTTAGAAAATTCATTTATTCTTTTGTAGATACAAAGAAAAAGAAGTGTACACAGAGATAAAAGCAAAATGAAAAAACTAATGCTAGAAACACAGAAGTACTGCAACCTGTTTTCATCACAAACTGCATTTTTTTTTTTAATTGAAGAACCCCCATTGATAATACAAGGGAAAATAAGGGACATGAGTTTTTAGACTGCAACCCAATAATCCCTAACTAAATTGCTGAGTTAGTCTGGGTTAAGAATTACTCTGAGGAAATTCAGAGCTTCCTAGATCCCAAAGTTTGTCCTATCCAGCACTACTAACAGGGAAGGGCAGACTCCAACACCCTCTTCTCTCCTCTTGACATAGCACCACGGAATCACAGACTGAGTTAGGCTGAGAAGGAGCCCTGGAGGTAACGCAGTCCAACAGTCCATCCAAAGCAGGTCCATTCGGACCAGGTTGCCAAGGGTCACGTGCATTTTCATTATTTTCAGTTACTGAGATTCCACATAGTTAGGGTATCCCATTTCAAAATTTGGCTGCCTTTATTTGAAAAAAAAAAAAGAAATCCCCTATATAAAATTGGAATTTCACATGTTCCAAATTGTGTCTATTGCCAGTATTGATTCCTGAGACAGACGGTTAATGACCAGTGCGTTTTGTAGTGCTGATCACAATCCTTCCAGCACAGTTTTCTCCCTACTTTATAGCCTATCCATCTCACATTCATTTGTCCATCTAATCTCACACGTTATAGTCCGCATCTAACAATACATCTCACCTGTTATACTCCAAACCATAGACTCACAAATTTGACTCTAAGAATACTACGGAAAATCATGTCAAAAGCCTTGCCACAATCAACATAAATGTTAACTGCTCTTCTTCCATTGCCACCTCACAGAGTGTAAATAGCCTGTTCATGCTCATTGGCCCCATGGGCAGGATTTGTCCTTAGTAAATCCATGCTGGTTCTTGCTGATCACATTCTTACTGTTCAGGGGTTTGGAAATGGTTTCCAGGGATATTGGCTCCATCACCTTCTCAGGGACATTTAGGTGAAGTTTATTGAAATGTAGTTTCCCCAGATTCTCCTTGCTCTTCCTGAAGATCCAAAATTTATGTTTTCCAGCCGTCAGGAATCTTCTCACATCGATGATCATTGTGACTTCATTATTGAAAAGAGCTGGTGGAAGTCTTGGCTCAAGTTTATTTTTCAAAAGCATCTGTTTGTGCTCAGTTCTTACTCTTTGATTTTCTCAATTCACAGAAATTATTTCTTGCTAATTCATCTTCCAAAAGGCTGAGAAGTGCAAGGTATGACAAAGGATCTTCAATCTGCATTAAAGATGGCTATGACATTTTGGGGACATGCACAAAGAATACTTAAGATTCAACCTTAAAAGTAGTCGCTGAGATATTTTAAATTAAAAACACAATTTAAAAATAAATAGGAACCATGTACAATCTGGATACAACTTTTTCATCTTACAAAATAGTGTTATCAAATTTCTGGTAGATGTAAATAAAAAGAAAAAGCTTCTTTTATGTCACCAAAGAGAGTTCTATTCCCTCCATTTCTCTTAGCAGCATATACACTTTCTGATGCTTTAACATCAAGGTACATAAAAGCAAATACATCTCTAAGTAAAACACTTTCATTATTTTTCTTTGTATAAGTGATTCATATTCCTTAAAAAACATGATTCCAAAATTTTGGTTTTTTTACAATCTTTTTATGGACTTAACCCTAAGGCATGGATACTAGGTTACTAACACTCATGTTGTCATCATGATTTGTTAATGCATCAGATGCAAACTTTGAAGTTAATTTTTTTCATATTTAAACCACACTTTGAATATGCAAAGCACAATGATGTTTTTTTTCTATAATGAGATCAACTTATTTTATTGACTGAGAGTCAGTCAGGAAAAAATGATGGACTCTTAAATCTATGGGAATTGTACTTAATGAGAATGACTCTGATTCTTGTTATATTGATTTCAGCTGGAAAACTTTCACTCATTTTAATGGGAACAAGGCCCTTGTTGAGGGTTTGGAACGAGCCCAGTAAAGAACAAAAGTATTTGAAAGGGAGGTACAACTGCACATTAGCTTGACTGCTCATCCCCTTCTATCAGACTGTGGGATGTGACGATGTTCCTGCCTGAGTACCTGGGAGGAGCCGAGAACCTCCAAAGGGCACACATAACAAAAGCCTTCAAGCACATACGTGTGCTTAAACACCTACCCTGCTGCTCAGTTCAGACTCTGAGCCAGAATTAGTAAGCTCTGCTCGTGCAGAGTCCAGAGACTTGGTTTCCTCCTGAGAGCGCGTGGCTACAAGCAGCCCTCCAAGGACTGGGCAAGGCACGCTGCTTTCTGTGGCAGGTGCTACCAAGTCCCTTCTCGCCATAGACAAGTAGTTCGGGCAATAATTACGAAGTGGAAAACCCAAATTCAGGGGCTCACTCAACCATATTCTGCCCATTGGAGCACAGGCCCAAAATATACAATGAGATTTCTCATACCTTCTACTGATATTTGTAACTGCGGAGAAAATAGTACAAGATTAATGAGTTGGGAAAAAAGGGCAAATCATTTTTGCTTACAAATACTTTAAAATGAGACCTCTCTTGCAGTAAAGAAGACAGGTTTAGAAGGACAAAACAACATGTTCTTAAAAATTGTCATTTCCCAGAATTATGATAATGGCAGAAATACAAAATTGCAATATAAAATGTGCACTTTAACAGTGCTTGTATTTCTTCAATTCCCCTGATAGTTCTTAGATATATTTCAAAGAAAATCAGTACTCTGAAAGACTCTGACACTTTGGGAAGGGTTTCAGTTATAGATATTTTACAGGACAACCCCCGAGCCATTCCTAAAAGCAGAGGATCTCCTGTTGTGGTGTATTACAATCCTGTGCAGATATCTCAGGTATATTAGGATGTCTAAAATGGCCTTCTGAAGGATAGGCAGGTAGAATGGTAATTATGTATAAAGGCAACTAAATCCCACCTCCATAGCTGTCAGTGCATCTAAGCTCAATCAGAAACCAAGTTACAGTTTATGGAAAGCATTATCTACCTACGAGAAAAGACAAATTTTTAAGATGGAAATAGAACATGCAAATTTTACAAGATTTGATGGTGTTTCTGCTTTAGAATGAAATATCCAAATAAGTTTTTTTTTTTTTTTTTTTTTTTAAAGAAAGGTTGATTTGAATGCAGATCTAAATTTCCAATGTCCTACTCTGCAACTATCCTGAATTTCTTTGAAGATCCCCTTTTTTCTCAAAGGTTTGCTGCCCCTGCTTGTATCAATGCAGTTACCTGAAACATATGTCCTTTTCAAGGCACAAGATCATTAAAAGACTTTGAAGGGCAAGTAGTGGGGATAGGTAGGAAGACAATCTATTCATGAGTTATGATCTTTTTTATTATTATACTTTCAGGTATCTAAAACCAGTCAGTTTAACTGTGAGAGCATTTACTTTAGATGCCTAGTCACATTAACTAATGCAAGTCCAATTATAACCAAATTTTACACTGGTAGGTCTCAAGAGTTCTACATTTCTGCAATAAGGATACATAAAGAGATACACACAGCCTTTACTGAAAACACTCACAATAACTGGACCAAAGGAAGCCTAATCAGCAGCCTGTGTTTTGGTTAGAAGACTTTCAGAGAATGAAGCCGCTTGCATTTTTTTTCATCGTCCAGAAGCTCTGTCTCTGATGGAGCATCTAGGAAAAGGAAATGCTGAACTACTGTGGAGCATCCTAAGCTCAGTGTCTGTGAATAACTGAATAACACTCTGCATGCGGGTGTATTTTTTTTTAATTTTACTTTCTTGACCTTTGTAACAGCATGTGAGTAATTTGCTAGGAAATTTGTAAATATTATTTACTTGCTTTTCTATTGATTTCAATTGTTTTTCCCTGGAGTTAAACACTAAGCAAAGTTCTTTCTCAGGCATGGTAATTTTTTCATACATGGAATTTTTGAGTAAAAGCTCTAAAGAAATGTGACTAAATCAGGCTAATCATAGTCTTAAAATAAGCCTATTTAAGGAGACTAGGCAGGAAGTACATGTTTTCTGATAATAAAGTCCCACCCTTAAAAAAAATTATGTGGTTTTGTCTTTATTTCACATAGCTTATATGCTGTGAAGATAGGGTACTTGGCTTGGTCGCATTTGGTTTTAACTCGTAATACTCATTTCTTATCCAAATGACAGGCCAATGATCCTTTCACGACTTAAGATTGATTACACTTGGTTTTTTCATTAATACTATTGTCAGATTGACTCAAACTGAAGAATCTGTAAGTCAAGCACAAGGAAAATCTGACAGAGATGGAATAGATAACTTATCACTGAGGAGAATATTTCTTTCCTCAATCACCTTCAGTTAAAAATGAACTCATACAGGTACACCTGTAGTGCTAGTAAAAGAGAGCTGTTGCAGTACAAATTATGAAGAATAGAGGATTGCCAAAAAATCATGCAGAGAAATGAATCTCTTCCTGATGGGCATCATTTTCCAAATGGACTCTTGTATGCTGTTGTGGTTTGAATTATGAGTTTCATGCAGATACAATCTGCAGTTCAAGTGCATGGGCTGCTGAACAGTAGCTGCTTGTCTAGAAAAATGAAAACAAGCGATAGCCTAGCAAATGACTATTGTAAATTTAAATTAACAGAGAGGTTGTCTACTTTAGTGTCTGGGTGAAGGGCACATTGCTTTTAAAAATATTTCAGTGAAAGAATTAACTCCGACAAAATTAAGTTTCAGATTTGTAAGATCTGGGAATGAAACTTTGACAGATCAAGAAATTACATCTTGCTTATTGTTGATTTATTATCTGCAAAGGAACTCTCTTAAATGTCTCATTATTCACAGAATCTGCAAAGTAATTTCTGGGTGTGATTCTCAGTCACTAACTTCTACATAAGCTGTTCAGTCTGTTGGAATTTTATCTAAGGCCAGATGGTGAACTTCTGATTCTGGGAGGAGGTGAATCTGAAAATGATTTCTACAAATTAGACATGGCTAAATTTTTTCAGTCCTTTCAACAAAACAAAACAAAAAAAAACACACTATTCTAAGTTATCTAAATAAATAGTATTACACATTATGGTCTCACATTTTCCCTGTCTGTAGGGAATTACCAGTATGTATATATAACAGTTTATATTATAATAGTAGTAATAGCTACAAAAAGTATAGCCATCTCAGCATGAAAACAAGATCTGTCATATGGCCTCACCTGCACGCACAGCTCGGAGCTCCTCCTCATACTTACTCCTGCTCCTTGAGCTCTTCAGCACTGTGAATCTTCCTCTGCTTCCCTGTATGTTGCTCCTCCTTGGTGATTTACGCTAATCTTTTCTCTAGCTTGTTAGTACTGCAATGTTTTATTGGGCAGCCTTTTTAAAGTGATTCAATGGAGAGTTTTCTGCACTGTTACAAAGGATCATCCTACTTTATTTTTCAACGCTGTAAGATAGTAGTTCGTAGTCTTTCTCCTCATCTTCATGATTTCCCTTGGACAGGGAGCTGTAACATCATTCACACTTTATGATTGAGGAAGAAAGGTCAGGGAGGCTAAATCCTTGCTTTGCAAAAGTAGTGAGGTACCTAAAAGAGACTGACAACATTTAGCTGTCTGAATGTAAGAGCATGATCTACAAGCTTCTACCTAAGCTCTTCAGCATCTGTCAATGCTGTCTTATCGTAGACAGAGTTGAAAGGGGGTAGTTGTGCTACCACAAAAGTATCCAGCCTTTCTGTCAAAAATGTGCTACTGTCCATGAAAGCATGTTTGTACATTTGACTGTGACTGGGACCACCTTGTTTCTGAGCCTTCGGTCAGTTATATTTCTTTTTCTCTCTTTTTGATCTCAGTATAGTATATCGAAGTGATTTAGATGGATAAGCCCACTTAACGTAGAAGTGATTTAGGTGGAATACTAGACAAGTTCCATTCAAATTGTCCTCACCACTAGAATCATGATACCTTTTTTGGGAGGTAGTTTTTGGTCTTAAATATATTGCTGCACAAACATGAAGCTAAAATTGCATGATGAAGGGAATATTCCTCATCTCTTTTCCCTCTGCAAGGTTTCTGGTTGCCATAATTTTGAGGGGGAGTAAAACACGCAGTTTTGAAACCACTCAGTTAAGCTTTCCACCATCACAACAACCTCCTGATGCGTGTATGTTGTGTGTACCTGTGTAGGTGAGAAACTCTTTTACAGAGAAAAAAATAACAAATAAATAAAATGGAATCATAGACAATATTCTTCCTCTTAACACCTTTCAAAGATATTCCCTCCTGATACTTGACTATATTTTCCCTCTTTTTTTTTATGGTCATGATACAAAGGAGATAATACATTTTTAACTTTAATTGTCTTCATAATTTACAGGAAAAATATTGGTATTTCACCAGTTCTCTGAGGAGATTTGAATTTGCTTTTTGAAACATCAAGCCATATCAAGCAAACAGTATCTGTAGAGAATAAGAAACCTTCATGATTCATGTCTACTCTGCAGTTTAAATGGTGTGATTATGATTGATTTAATTTTATTAAGCCATCAAAGATTCTATTTCCTTTCTGAATCGCAGAATACAGAATAAGAAGCTCAAAAAGAAGAATTCCTGAGATTTATGAACCTGTAGTACTGCTTCAATTTTCATAAAATATAGTCAGTGACAATGAAGGCATATAAAATTATATAATTATATAAAATATAATTGTGTATATTATATAAATGCATAACTACACAAAAGTTGATGACCAAGTTAACGGTATAATCATATCTTCATAGAAATAACCTAGACTGGTAAAATAAAGCTGACATTCCAGAGATGTTAAGATGGAAGTCTATTTCCTTTTTAGTAGCATAGTTAATTTCCAGTGCTTGTTTTTTCATATTTTGATTTTCTTATTCTATCTCCATAAATTCACATTGTCACCCTTTTTCTTTCCCTTTCATTTTTCTTTCTATTCATTTCACTATAGCAATGTAGAACATCCCTCAGATTCATCAGAAATTGTGTTTATCTTACGTTAACTTAGGTGGCTATGAATGCATACAAGTGAGTAAGTAGGCTTGGCTGCACATTATTCAGTGGAGATACAGTCCACATTAGTTAAAGGAGGTTAGTGAGCAACTCATGGCACCCTAAGATAGTCACCACTTTTTGATTGTATGAATCATCCTTCATATTCCATTGCTTATATTTAGCAGAACTTCAACAGAAGTGATAGGAACAAAGCTAAGTCAAAATTAGTCACTTTAAGTTAAACAAGATGAACCTTGTCCCAGTCGCCTATGCTCTTAGTACACTGCATTCTCTATGTGCTTAATGTTAGTACAATATCACTTTCTGTAACTTTTTTTCCTTGTTCTTACTGCTGTGATTTGTCAGTTCCGCACTAACCATTTTTAAAATGAGTTTCTGGTCCTCTGTTTTATGTGACTTTGTTTCACATCTTACCATAAATCATGTGACATGTGGCATATATATAAATGAGTGTATTATAAAGATTTTGGTTTATTTTTTCTACCAATTGAAGTTTTTATGGCTACACATGGCTTCAAAGACGTTTAAGACCTTAAGACACTTAAATGCTTATAGAGACATTCTATTATTTGCTGTATTTTTGCTGAGAAAATGGTCAAAAACTTAAGATCATGCATAGAAATTTTTGTAAATACTAAAAGTATGTGTTTCTGTTTTTCTTCCATTATTTTCCACCAGTCTTGTTTGCGAGATTTCTACAATCTGTAGGTACATGCAATATACTGCTCTTCTTAGAAATTTGACTCTCATTTTTCTTCCAGAGGGGTTGTTCACTGGAAGAAAACCTGCCAGCTCTGTCTACCTCCAGGAAACACCAAAAAAGATTCACTCTTCAGACCATATTTATGTCTTAGGGGGAAGAGTGTGGTTTTAGATTATTAAAAGACAATAGTAGCTAATTAAAATATGGAGATATTCTACCTATTTCCTAGGAAGCAAGGACTGGAGAAAAAAGCAGGTAGTGCTGGACAGAAAGCAGAGTCATTCCAATGGAGTAAACAAAGAAGTCATGAAAAGAGCAACCTCAGTGACAGCAAGAAGTCATATTAGAAAGCAGTAGCTTATAGCCCAGACAGGAAATTATATTGTCTGTTTTTATAGGAGCATTTACTGCTTTCTTTTTACAGTCTTTAATGCTAAGTTTTATGAACAGAGTGCCCCAGGAAAAAATGTGCTTGATAGGGCACTTAATGCTGGACCAGATGGATCTGCAACACATCTTGCAACTCCCTTGCCTCTTAGGTTGCTACTTTTGTCTTCTGCACATTGCTCTACAACAGTACACTTAACTCTTTAGCTCTTCCTAGCACCCTTTCTAGCCCTCATTTCCTGAAATCCCTCCAGTTTGTCAACAATTTTTGACAGTTTTGAGCTAACAAAGTTTGTTCTGACACTTTGGTCTTTGGTTGCAAAGCAGTCAAGGTGCAGCAGATGAAAGGCCTGTTCTTTTCTGCTTTATCGAACATGTGGGTATACATCTCCAAAACGACACTGGCTTTTTATCCTGTCAGATTGCATTAGAGACAAGGGTATAAATCTCTGCCTGCTATTGCCTCCTATCTTTCAGGATTAGAGCACTCCACTGTCTCTTCTCACATAAAAAAATATTTATGATGGAGGTTATGGTTATATTGCTCATTGTATTTCACAAGTACATTCTGAAGTGTGGATGAATAAGAAGAGATGAAATAAGGAGGGAAAAGTAAAGTTAAGCCATTATGCTTATAGCCACGCAGGCATCCGCAATAAGCAACAATCGCTTCATATTTACTAAAGCCTTCATACTGGTCACGGAGTACAAAACTTTTGTTTGAACAGTCAGGTTTAAAAATTAAACAGTACTGAAAAAAACCATAAGTCTTATATCCCCACTTTATAGCTATATGACTTTATATTAAGTAAATTTATGCATTCATTCCAAACCAGGTATTGGTTGGTCTATAGAAAGGAGAAATGCCTTTCTAAGACAAGTGGAGAGAATTGCCTCTGGAGATGTCTCTTTTTCTCATTGACTATAGAGCGACCGTGTTGATAAAAGTCATCTGTCTTAACTTAAGCATATGAAAGTTCATTTACATCTGGTCTGTTTCCCTATTTGCCTTTTATGAACACTAGAGAAGTATGTCTCTTCCACAAGACAACTCATCCCATCCTTAGTGCATGAAATAGAGTTGATGAATCACTTTCTCCATGTCTTTCTACTTATATTAGAGTTACTTGCACTATAATAAACATCTAGAGCTTAGGCATCTCAAATTTTGACTGTTTTTTTTTTTTGTTTGTTTGTTTGGGTTAGATGACCTCAGACTCTTCCCTAACTGTTGCAGACTGATGTGAAGATGCTAAAGCTCAAAGGAGCAGCAGACCCTGTGCCTTCTGCTGTGCACAGGCATTGCACCTTGAAAATCTCCAAACAAGTTTGCTTCAGGATCCAAGTCCACAGTCTCACTGGGAAGTGGCATTAGTCAATCTCAGGACAACAACAAACTATCTGTAAGTGCTGTTTCCAGAATCTACTATAATATATCTGAATATATTGGAGTATATAGATAGTGCAGGCATACCAGCTCAGTCTGAAGGAGCTTAGGTACGTCTGTCCCAGAGCAACACTCTGGTCAGAGACTTCTTCTTAGCCTGGCGTGGGAAGTGGGAAGTGTACATGGGATAAATGGGGACAGGTCAATGCATTGTACTGAAATCAAGTAGAGGCCTTTACATCTACTAAGTTCTTCAGCCTGTGCTCATTGCTATGCTGTTTTAGTACCATTTCAGGTGAGGACAAGTGCTAATCCTTGAGACGAACTCCGCAAAAATACCCTGCTATCAGACTGCACATTATACAAACAACAAACGTCCAGTTTTAAGATAGAGCGTATCCAAAAGCTCTAAATTATTTTTCAAAGTTTTTTATGGGGTAACAGAAGTTCTTTTAAGTATGGTTCATTTCTATCCTCTTTGTAGCCATCCCTCACGGAAAGGCCAGCAAAGATGTCTTTTTCAAGTTTTTCATTTTCAGTCCTTTGTGACTCAGTTCTATTATAATTCTCTTCTACCATAGATTTTTTTTCCTAGGGTCTTTTTTAATAGTTCTCTTTTTCTTTTGTTAGCCGCATGATGTCTTTCCCTCTCCAGTCTTGCCCCATCTGATTAAAATTACAGCACTTTCTTCAGAGGCTGAATTCAGTAATTGGCTTTCTAATGTCATCTGAATCCTGAATGCTTCTCCACACAATCTGACCCTCCTGCAGAATGGGTATCTTTGTTTCATTCCGTCTCTTTCGTGGCCCCTCTCCTGCAACGGTTCAGACTTTTGCTATCACCTTTGAGCAACTTCTGAAGCTGTTAAATCACTGTTGGCTTAAATCTTATTCTCTTCTTCACAACGGGAACTTCATAGACTGATCTTTGCAGTAAGGACAGACATCTCTGCAGTAAGGATGGGTGTATAGCTGCTGCCCTGTAGGTTTTGACCAAGATGGAGAACGATCTGCAGCCAATATCCTGCTCACAGATTTATCTCTAGGCAGTGTAACAGAAATGACACGGTGCTGCCCCAGGGATGAGGTGATAAGCTGCACAAGGCAGTGGATGGAAAGAGTCGGATCCAAGCGCTGGAATGGAAGAGAGAAGAAGACGGAGATCCTCCTGAGAAGAGGCGCAGACACCCCGCAGTCACGAGAAGGAGGCAGCAGCTGCCTAGAGAGGCGGCCCCACTCCCCTGCCCCACATTGCCAAGCCCACTGCAGATCCTCACCCTTTCCCCTGCCCCAGCACCCGCAGCAGCGCGGAGCAAAGCATTTTTTTTACAAATCACACACAGGTGCCACTTCCCAGAGCTGTTGGCAGAGGGCTTTTCCAGCACATGTTGACTCCAGAACATAATTTGTGTTCTGTTTTCTTCCCTGTCTTCAGACAACAAGTTATCATTTATTCCATATTGGTATGACCTCTCATTTAAAAGCAAAGATTGCTTATTATTCTGGGCACACCAAAGAAACAGCAAACATAAAAGGAGGAACATCCATTCAAATGTATTCCAAAATGCTCAGGAAAAGAAAAAAAAAAGAAAAAAATCTCTTTTTCTATAAACCCAAAGCAAAATGATAAGATTTGCAATAGACATTAAAGTCCAGTTATTCACAGGTAACTTGGAGAAAAAAAAAAAAAAGACAAAGATTACTATACTGAAACCTTGCCTATTTTTCCCAGCATGTTAGCACACAGTTCTGTTCAGTGAAAGACTCAAAAACGTAAAGATATATTCTATATAGAATAAAATGCATTCGAACTCTAAACTCCCACAGTGGAAACAAAAGCACTTACATATTTAATATTGCCTCAATACCAAGTGTGAATATCTTTTTGCACATTTGTTACTCTATATGTCACTGAACTCATTAAATCTTTTATAGCTGTTTTCTGCAGGTCTCCTCGTTTAACTGATAAATTTATTATAGCATTATTCTCTAGTAACCCAAAATACCACAGTAAGCCTATTGTGGGCTTTTATAGCTACAATCATTCTTCTATAACATTTTAATCTTGATAATAAGCATAGCTGCAGTTTCTTACAATTAACAACTGCACTGGATGCATGTTTTCCCTTTAGTGTGCCATTGATTTCACTGTGTCAGTGGGAGTTCTGCCTGTCATCTCTCCTGTGCGCCTTTTCTTCTCCCCTCAGGCTTTGCTACGTCTACCTGATGGTGTCTTTTCCAATACTGTCTTTTCCAATCTCTTCTCACTGGAAGAGATCACGTCTTCCCACAGCAGGGGCAAAGGTCATGAGTGCAGGATCCGACTTGAGAAGATCATCGCATTTCAGGTATCTTTTTTGTGGGAGGAGCCAGCAGAATCCTTGTCCCTTGAAACTCTCTTCATGAGCTTACTTATTCAGTAATAGTCTGGTTCTCAAAAAAAAAAGTCAATAATTCAATTCACATGAGCATTTAATATCCCATAGATCATCAATAAAGTAGCTGGTCACACATGTGACAAGAAAGTCTTCTATTTCTGTAATTCAATTTGCTGATCGTTCTCCTATCAGCTGTTGGCAAAGCCCCTTTGCACTGTACCCCAAATGGTCAAGTGCATATCCTTGCTTAGTGTTCACCCAACAACTTTACTTCTGCAGCGCCTACCTGCAAGGGCAAGGGATGAGCAGGCTGGCATTTGCTGGGGGCCATTCTGAGTGATGACCTCTTGTCTCTTCCAGCTTGTCTCCAAGACCTGTCTCCAAGACTGACAGTTCACAGAATCACAGAGGGTTGAGGTTGGAACGGACCTCTAGAGATCATCTAGTCCCACCCCTGCTCCAGCAGGGACACCCAGAGCAGGTGGCACAGGGTGGCATCCAGGCGGGTTGGCGGGTTTGGAAGATCTCCAGAGTGCTTCCTTATATGGAGATGGAACTTCCTGTGGTTCAACTTACACCCGTAACCTCTTGTCCTGTCACTGACCACCACAGAGAAGAACCTGGCCCCATCCTCCCTACAGTCACCCCTGAGGTACTTGAACATGTTGATCAAATCTCCTCTCAGCCTTCTCTTCTCCAGACTAAACAGGTCCAGTTCGCTTATCTTTCCTCGTATGACAAATGCTCCTGTCCCTTAACCATCTTCATGGCTCTCCGCTGGACCCTCTCTAGAAGCTCCACGTCCCTCTTGTAAGAGACTGTTCTGAATTGTGCTTTGTCTCGACATTGTTGCCATATCATCTACTACTTCTTGACCTCGGCACCCTGCCTCTGGGAAGACTGTGAGATCAGCACGAGGCCTAAACAATGCCCAGCAGTGTCTGTGGAGGGGCACCGGCACCCAAGTTGGGGGAGGAGGAGCACCTGAGCACGAAGAAACGGTGGGGCGGCCTCCCCAAGAACAGGGACGTAAAAGGACTGCATATTCTGTCCTCCCCACCGGCGCACGGTGGCTTCTTCCCAGATGTGTGCAGCTTCTTCCGGGGCGCATGACTTCTTTACCTGAACATCACCTGCACCACAGCACCGAGGCACCTCTACCCGCACTGCAGCGAAGCCAACAACACTTAGCTGGACTGGTGGTGGTGGTAACTATAATCTTGCTGCATCTCTCCTGCTTG